>CP050229.2:8081429-8176429 GCA_012066045.3 Morus alba | reverse complement strand
TTTAACGCAATATTATAATTCATGTGCAAATTATAAATTTAGTATTTGATAAAAAAAATAATCTCTAATGTATGTTATTTGTTGTGAAAATTTTATCATATACTATACTTTATAGTAAATTTACCATCAAACATAACATATGATAAAACTTGATTGCTATTGATTGATATGATAATTTTTTTTATTTAGTCATTACAACTTTTACTTTTTCAAATTATTTTAAATTAAAAGATTACTTTTATAACTTTTAAGGTTTAATAATTATAAAAAATATATTTATATATATAAAATTTAACATTTTAAATAACATTACGTATTAGAGTATAAATAAAAATAATATGTCTTATTATATTTTTTTAGTGTTAAATATACAATTGGAGATGGTCTTACAATTTCCAAATTGACCAACTATTTGTTTAAGTGCATGACATAGTCAACGTGAAAAGCTACATTAATATATGGTTATGTGACTCAATGTATCTATAAGAACAATATTTATGGAAATATTATAAAGGCACCGTTATTTTAATCGTTCCATTAAAATTAAAAAGGTATGATTCACAAATAGAGCAATTCTATATGTAGCGTTATAAATTTTAAACGTGATACTTATAAGTCATATTTTTAAAAAATTAATCACATAATTAAATAACAGTTCCTATGAGTAAAGAAAATAAATAGTCCTTCCCACAGAAGTTCCATATTATAATGCACAAGTACTGCGTTTTGTTTTTAAGCAATTGTTTGTTCTTGCTATTGCAATCTACCTATTTTTGTTTTATCTGTAGATCTTGTGATGAGCTAGACTGTTAGAGATCTCAACACGCAGTTTTGCCTTGACGAACTTGCAAATTTTTCTTATTTATCTTGATCCTATACTCGTCTAGGATTTTGATAGGTTTCTTGAGCAACTTGCATATGTTAATTACATAATCCGCCACTCGAAAACATTAAAATTCCAATGATGATATAAGATTTGATTGGTACACAGGCCAAGTTAGGTACACTGAATCTATCAAATAAATAAATAAATAAATAAATAAATAAATCTCGTGTCACAAACTTATCTATAGATTGAAAATCTCTTCTTGACATATTACGTTAGGCACTTCTAGCCAAATGTTCAAAATAGACCAAGAAAAAGAAATATAACATTTGCTGTCTACACTTGTACTATATATATATATATATATATATATATATATATATATATATTGAATATTATATGGAAATACTGATTGGTGGATGTTCTCTCTTCTTCCTGGAAGGAGAGGCAATAGAATTTCACTTTATTTTATCTTTGAATCTCTGTTTAGCAAATGGACCAGAAAACATCTTTCTTGATTTCAGCGTTCAAACTTTAATTGTATTCTTTTATGGTTTCAGTCTTCTTAGAGGAGTTTTGCAGAAACTACTTAGTTCAGTGGTTAGATGAACTGGTCAAGGCCTACCAGAAGAATATGACACCCCCACAAAAAAAAAAAAAAAAAAAAAAAAAAAAAAAAAAAAAAAAGAGCTTTCTGAAATTATTGAAGTTCTTATCCACAAGGAAAAATCAAGAAGCTGAGAAATGACAAGGAACTTGGCCAAGTTGAATCTGCCAAACCAAAGAACTCCATGAGGACTAAATTACCGTTTTTTTTTTTTTTTTTTCCCAACATCAGACTTATTTAATGAAGAAAAAGACACATAATTCCTCAACCACCAAGTCCAAGGACACAGGAAGCCATGTAATGATGGTAATAAAGAGCCTTAATTAATGTGATTTCAAAGGATTCATAATAGTAGGAAAAAAAGCTAAGAGGATAAAACAAAGCACCTTATCGTTAAAGCACCTTCAAATCAGGGGGATTAGTGCTAAAAGGAATTCTGTGATTCCTGACACCATTATATCAAAGAACAAAGCTGTGGATACACACCAAGGAACTTTAGAATAGTGGAATATTTCACCTTTCTTTTTTGTGTTTTTCAAAGAATTTTGATTTGTTTTTCCATTGTTTCACTACCGTTTGAGAAAGAACCGATTTCGGGTTTTCATTCACGTATCTTTAAAAACAACTTTTAGCTACAAATCTTGCACGTAACGGATTATAGATATGGCTAATAGAAAAGCTTTAGCACTTTGTTGTTAAACATAAAGTACTGATTATGCAAAGGGCCAGCAAAAATGCTTCAAGCATTTCTACTTGCAAATGCCCTTATTCCAACCAGGCCCTACTCCTTTTTCCCGAAAAAGGAGAAAAAAAGAAAAAAAGAGAGAAGAATCAGAAAGACTAAACAACTTCAAAGAGAAGCTTTCTGTTGAGGCAGAAAAGCTTAGATTGATATGCTGTTAGGAATTCCCCTGGCAGTGAGTCCTTCTTCACTTGAAGGACAGAGCAAAGTGTACGGAAACTTAACTGGACCGACACGGTTCTTCAGCGTCTTGTCGTTGTTCCTACTCATAATTCTGTCCTCAATTTGAGCAAGTTTCTCTCCAAATCTCTCAAAGGCTTTAGTTGGTTCAGCATCTGCAGTCCATTCAGGAGGGTCTCTTTGCCCAAGGTAGACCTCATCCGAGGCATGCCTTGACAAAATCTCTATGAGTGAAACGCCAAGAATGGTCTGCTCCTGAGCGGTAATTGTCTTCAAGAAGGCCAAATCAGGGTTAGTCATAAGCTCCTCATACTCCGGAGTACCCTCTTCAGGCATGAACCGACGGCTCACTGTTGGACGGTTCGGAAGGTAGCCTGCATAAGGGTACTGCCCAAAGTTGACTGCTGCATGAAGAGCAGAAGCAATCCATATAACTGTGGTGCACGTCTCTGTTAGATCTTTACGAGTCTGCATTGTAGGCCACCAAGGTTCGTCTTTCTTGTCCCCATGACCCACCTCTCTGAGTTCCTTCCACCATGCTTGGAGTTCTACATCTTTCTGAACAATATCATCTGTCATGTAGGAGAAAAAGCAATACTCTTCTACCCATGTTTTAATTGCAGACCAGATTTCGAGCCCATCAACAGCAAACGGGTAGTCCTCTATAACTAGGCGAAGACCGTGTCGAGAGTTTGGATCCTTGACTGCCATTCCTCTGCATACAACCAAGGAATTTTAGTATTTCATTGAACTAAAATCTTAATAAATCTTAACAATGGTTTTCTATATGGAACTAACAGATTTTACTAGAAAGAAAAATAACAATCTAGACACGAATGATTTACCTCTTGATGAGATCTGCTGGGAGCCCTTGCTCAGTTAAAACCCAGTTATGCTTATAAACTACTGATGACATTTCCATGGCAAACTTTGCTGGGAAAACCGTCATCTCCAAAATGCCCTCGGCGTTAATGAGAGCCTGCCTACCGAAGGCATTTATGTTCATAGTATCACGAAAGTGAGGCTGCAGGAGTTTGTAAATTGGATGGAGCGCACTTAGCTGCCTGTTTGTTGCTATCACAAATGGCTCAATAACAGCATGAGTATTCAACCTGTAGCCAATTCCAGGATTAAAAATAATAATATACGAAACCCGAACTAATTTTTCAAATCTTTCTTAGAGACGAGAGAGTTTTACCAGTGGCTAATTAGCTGATGATAGCCAGAGTCATTAACAGCCGCATAAGCTTTGGCCAGCTGCCAAATGGTGCTTTCAGCACCTTCTTCAGCTGGTGTATATACTTTGCTAACAGCACCATATTGATCACCATCTGGATGTGGTAAGCTTAACTCGATTGCCAATGGCTTCAAAGTGCCGTCTTTTTTCAGGAAAAGGAATGTCCTGCTGGCATAAGTCTTCGTTGCAGTTGTGTTTATCCTCCTTAAGTATGGCATAAAGGCATCATGGTAGTCCAATATAAATAACTTGTTGCTCTTGAGAGCCTATTCAGTCAAATTGGTTTCTAGTAAGAAATCATTAAATCACTATATCTGCAGGCCTTGAAACTTAAAAATTAAATATTAAAACAAAAAATCGAGCTAGGAACATTACCTCGTTCACGCTGAGACCATCCAAGTTGTTCTTGATATGTGCTTCAGTGATTTTACTGCTTTGATCGCCATACACTTTAGGATCCAGCTTGCTAGTTGGTGGGAATTCCTGTAATTAAATTGGGAATGAGAACAAACAAAAGTGGAAACCAACATTTTGGCTGTTAGCTAGACTGAGAAAAGAGAAGTAAATCGAAACTTTGAAGTTTTAAATTACTTGGAGAAGGCGAATGATGAGAGGGTTCACTCCAGCAAGCATTTCCCTAGCAAATTCTTCATCGCTCCTCCATGCGGACCTATCCTCTGCTCAACATTACTCAGATACCATCGGTAAATTAAAAGACCAAAAAAAAAAAAAAAACATAACATGTGAGAGGAAAAATAAAGCACTTGCTTAAAAGAAGAAATTTACCTCTAATGACATGAGGCATTGGAAATCTGAGGCCTCTTTCACCGTCAGTTCTAAACATTTCCTTCAGCATCTGAGAAGGAATGCTTTCTCTTATCTCTTCGATCAATCCTGATGGCATTGGAAGTCCTCCTTCGTACATGTCAAGTACATCTTGGAAGCTGTCAAACTCTCCCGGGGTATCATCAAACTTGGAATTTAGCACAGGTTTAACGACTTGAGCCAAGGCTTTGAGACCGTAAGCAACGAAGTCAGACATCTTCACATGACCAAACCGTTCGTCTCTTGGAACATAAACATTTATGCTTGTAAGAAGACTCAGCCTACTCTCGCACTTAGGATCTATTGTACACGTGAGCATTAATCAATGGCACAAGAACTTGACTCAAAGCACGAACAGAATGTGAAGAAACAAAATAGTCTAACCTGTCTTGGTGGGTTCTCTGCCAGTTCTTCCCCTACGAGGATAAGGGAAATCAGTAGACCCTCCAAGTGTTTGGCGAACATGGTGTTGACTCTTATCGGGATCACCCAGATCATTGTAGTGAGCATAATCATAGACTCTGTCCCATTCCTGAAGCTCTCCTTTCCCATCTCCTCTCAAGTTCACTAGCTCTTGCTCTCTGTACTTGCGCAGCGGTTCAGGTGTTTCGCTCGGAAGATACGTCTGCACAAGATATTCATGATTCATGACCCCATAAACGTCAATTACCTAAACAAACACTCTCAGTAGAACTGGTTATGTCAGGAATTAGTTTGAACAGGCTGTAAACTGTCTTTGTCCTAGTTCTTCCTTCATCACTTTTCAAGTCCTTGGAACTGAACATTTTATCTAAGATTGATTTCAAAAATTTTCCCTGATCTATGGCTTGTGACTCAGTGTACCCCAAACTTAAAATGTTTATAAACATACCCCTTAACTGCTACAAGAAACCCCCCTCCATTCAATTCCATCCAAAGTTTGGAGAAAATAAGACATGTAGTAATATGTAGAGTTTTTCATTTTGAAAAATCCATCTTAAACTATAACTTGTGTCTCAATTTACCCATGAACTTTACGTTACACTTTGGGCGCATTACTTTCATGGAAAAGAAAAGAGGAAGAGTAATTACCTTTCCCAACTAATAATGTATTTACTTATAAAATCAATAAGAGAGTTTAATAGGCCCAATACAATATAAAAAATGAGAAAATGGAATGTCAAACCCGCACCCTTGTGGTATTGATTCTCTGTTAAAGTGAATGAATGTCAAATTTATTAAATATATCTTTAATCAATTCATATGTTATAATCCAATGATTATTTAATTGTGTTGCCTTGGTCTCGGCCCTCTTAAGTGTCTGAGCCGGGCCAGCCCAGACACCCCTTTTATTTTTAGGGAGAAAGAGGAAAATAAGTCAAAATTTGAGATGAATTAAAATTAATAGGCCAATAGTTTACATAAGTTAATAAATAGGCTAAATTATTATTTTCGTCCATAACTTGTCTGGTTATGAACCATCACTTGACAAGTTATTATTCATAATTGTCCATAACTTGTCCGGTTATGAACCATAACTTGACAAGTTTATCCATAACTTATCTGGTTATGAACCATAACTTAACAAGTTATGGCTTATTAATTTCTATAACTAAAAATTACCCTATATACTTTCTTAAGCTTTTCATATTGGCCTATTTTCTACTATTTCCCTTATTTTTATTGTTTTTAATACCTTATAAATTTCAGGCTGAAGTAGGCTCATCGGACTTTAGAGCCGGTGCGGGCCGACCTCCTCTCTTTAGGGCTGGCCGGCTCCACCTAATAAAAATAACGGGCCAGACCAGCCCTAAATCCAAACTTTCACCTCTAGATTACTCTGTTTATGTTTAGTAAACACTGAAGAAAATTTGATTGTTTTCCAATTATATCACTAATAAACAAGTAAACATTAAAAAGTAAATCAATGATTCTTATTTCTATTTGTATATTTTACCTTTCTCATTATGTTCTTTGACGCTTTAATAAAGGAAGAAAGAGGAAAATAAGCCAAAATTTAAGATGAATTAAAATTAATAGGCCAATAGTTTACATAAGTTAATAAATAGGCCAAATTATTATTTTCGTCAATAACTTGTCTGGTTATGAACCATAACTTGACAAGTTATTATTCATAATTGTCCATAACTTGTCCGGTTATGAACCATAACTTGACAAGTTTGTCTATAACTTATCTGGTTATGAACCATAACTTGACAAGTTATGGCCTATTAATTTCTATAACTAAAAATTGGCCTATATACTTTCTTAAGCTTTTCATAGTAGCCTATTTCCTACTATTTCCCTTTAATAAACGTGACCTTAAAGTCCGGAGATGTATAATAGTTTCTTAAGACAATAAGATCTAATGAATCGGCTGCAACAACACTTTCCATGACATGTTCTTTCAGTAATAGATTCGAACACGTTGTAGGCTTTTTTTCTTTTTTTAATAAATTACATCACTGCACCTTAACTTTTTTTTTCTCCCATAATACATTTCAAACTTTCAATTTTAACAAATTGCACGTTAAACTTTAAAGACTATAGCAATCAAAGTCTACTGACAGACGTTATCATAGTTCGGGACATAAGATTCACATGTGATCTAGTTTTAAAGATGATGAGCTTTGCCTTTTACGTACAAAACTCATGTCTCAAACAGCTTCATAACTCTCAATGTATTACGCAAAAAAAAAAAAAAAAAAAAAAAAAAAATTGAGATTTTTTTTTTTTTTTTTTGGCTCACCTTGTTTCTGAAGAAAATGCGGTCGTATTTGTAATTGTCAACAGGGTAGACCCAAGAGTTGCAAACGAAGTGGACAAGGCCTTCACCGGGAACATCTTCAAGGGTGAGAGTCTTGAGGAAGAATTGATTGTTGTGATTGTTTCTGATTATGAAAGCGCCGGGAACTCCGACATCCTCATCCCAATCGAATGTCACCTTGAACGCTGTGTCGCCTGCCGTTGCTGATGACAGCGCTGTTATCCAGTCCTCCAACTGTGCTGGCTTGCCAAGCTTAGCTCCATACTCATTTGCTACAAAAAAAATAAAAAAATAAAATAAAAAAATAATAATAATAAAAGAATGAAGGTTCTAGAATTGTTTGTGCTGAATATTGATCACGTGTAGAAGTGTTGAGAACGTGTCTGTATTAACCGTTTACACTCCAGGTCCGGGGACTTGGGATTTAAAGCATGTTTAGTTGATGAATTTAAAATTATTTTTATTTTATGTATAATTTTTATAAAAAAAATATTATAAAAAATTATAAATTATAATTTAAAATAAAAAAATAAACTTTTAAGTACATCACGTGGGATGTGCCAATTGCCCAATATATCATAATTGTTATGTTAACTCGGTTATCTATTCTTTTAATTATTTATTATTTGGGAATCTTTACCTTTTTTGAGATCAGATTAATTTTATAAAGATTAGATCTCACAGATTTACAGATCAGACTATTAATAAATTTAATAAACGATTAAAACACAATTTTTATCAGTAGAGAAAAATAATCTTCTTCATAATAAATGCATTTTTTTTCTTCTTTTTTTCTATAACACGTATACATCACCAATAATAAACAAACAAATAAATGCTCTATGCCAATTTTGAGCCAATTTAATTCCAAAAATAAAAAACTTAGACAATGTTTTTTTTTTTTTTTTTTTTTTTTTTCTTTTAATGAAGTTAGAACCGAGGTGCATAATAAGTGTTAGGGATAAAATCATTTTAATACCCTATGTTATAACATACAAAACATATTTTTAGTACTTTATCTTTTTGATAATATTAAAATAGTATCTCGATGTTTTAAAAAATATCTTTTTGGTACACTGAAATTGATTTTAATATGTAAAATGATCTTAGTACATTTTTATTTAATTAATAAAAAACTAATAGATTAAAAAAATATGAATTTTTTTTTATTTTTTTATTTTATTTTTAAAAAGATTTTAATTTTAATTTTATTTTGTTATTTTCTTTTTAATGTTTTAAAATATTTTTTAATTTTTTTTAAAATACTAATTTCTATTTAATTAATAAGAATGGTACTTTAGATATTAAATGTCTCAAAAATTAGTTTTAAGGTACCGAGAAGATGTTATAAAAACATCAACATACTATTTTTATATTATAAAAAGCATAAAATATTAAGAGCATATTTCGATATAATACAGAATATCAAAGTAATTTTATGTCGGAGGGTTAATTATTAGGCTATACCTCACTGCTTTTTTCTCCCCTAGTACAATTACTAAATGCAATTGTTACTCGCGGACTGCATGACAGCAAATTAAGCTAAAAGAAAATTGTATTTTGAGAGCGGCTGTGTTACATTCAAATTTTTGTTGTGGAGGATGACATGCGTAAATTGTGTTTAATTGAATAGTATATAAACATGATAGAATAATTTTTTTTTTTTTTTTTTGACAAATAAATATATTACGGGGTATGATATCCTATATTAGTCCAATGTCTTAAAAAAATTATAAAATCAAACTACACCGCAAATTTATAACAGTGGAGTTGAATTTTTTTTTTTTGAAATATTTTGGCAATAGGAAATTACATAGTAATTATTATAGTGATATGAACGTTTTATTCTATAAACTTATATAGTAATTATTTTAATGATGTTCATTCTTATTATTTGTAAAACATTTTAAATATTTTGCTGTATTTCAACATAACTAGTATAATTTTGTCATCAATGTAACTTTTTTTTTTTTTTTTTTTTTTTTTTTTCCTTTATAAACCAACACATTTCGTAGTATTAGCTAGGTAATATATCAAAGCACCAAAACTAATTAAAGAAACCTTTCAAAAATAAATAAATAATCATATAGTAGTCCATGACCTAACCTCTCTGCCTCCAGAAAAAAAAAAAAAAAAAAAAAAAGCAGAAAAAACAAACAGGCACATGGAGAAATAGTAAACAAATTACCTTTGACAGATAAATAAATCAATCATAAATTAAAGAGCAAAAAAAAAAAAAAAGAAGCAAACTTAATTGGACTAGAAAATGGATTATAAGCAGCTGGGAGATCAGAAGAGAGAAAGGAAAATTGAATTAAATTATTACCAGGGTCACCATTAACAGCACTAATGAGCTGCAAAGTAACTCCATTGCCCAACAACTCATGCACTCTATCCATGATTGAAGCCTGAAAGTCATTGAAATCCAACACATTCTTCTTCATCAACACCACAGTCCCTTTGATCTTCTTCTTCTTCTCTTTTTTCTCGTCATCCGCGTTCTCGCCGCTAAATCGCTTCACAAGTTTGCTGAGCAACATTTTTCTTTTATAATTTTGATAATTTAAGAGTTTCTGCAAAGAAAGTTGCAAAAGAATGAAAGAAGAGTGATTAAATTGGTGATATATCAAGAACAAGGAGAGATAATGAGTGGTATATATATATATATATAGATGGAAATGGTGAGCTTTGTATCATAGCAATATTGCAACTTGTCTATTATTTTATTTTCGAATTTTATAGCTAAAGTATGACTTGGAGTTTCCCAATGCATCTAAAATAATATATGCAAGCCCAACATGACACCATTTTAAAATTATAGTTATTATATATTGAGCTTCTATATAGTGGTATCATTTTCGTACATACTCTATTTCCTTGCAAGTTGCACATTCCGAAAATTTTTTCAGAAAAAAAAAAAAAAAACCTTATAATCTTTGCTTAATTATATTAAATTTTTATTTAGATCTTCTTTGTTATATCTCTTCATGAGTCCCACTTATGTCACAACTCACATCTACTAATGTTATTCTTTATATTTTCTTACTTTTTTCATACGTTTCCAATTTTATGTTGACATATATTTAACGATCTTCTTTGACTTGACAAGATAGAATATGATGTTTAGTACTGGATATATTTTAGTTTTGATTACGAGTGAAATTGTTTAATAATTAAAAATCGCATGAATTTTTTTTTTTTTTTTTTTTTTTTTAATACTTGGTGCCTATGTAGAGTACATATTTTGATTCCAATTATCTATTGAATAACATTTTCTTTCTTTTGATTTATTAGAATTTGTTATTAGTTTTCTCGTGCCCAATCCAAGTGGGAAACAAACAAGATATGTTAATTACATATTCCTTTTTTGCTAATTAAATGTTAATCGTGGCCATTAAACAATCACACAAAATCACAAAGCTCGACAAAATCCAAATGTTATGATCTGTCTCTCTCTATATATAAATATATATATATATATATATATATATATATATATGTATATATCATGTGTGTGTATGGCTTTCAATTTTTTTGCTCGAAATTTGGTTTTAACTAAAGAAGCTTTGTTTTCAAATTCTCAATGTACAATAAAGTATAATAATGCTATCAAAGATTCTCAAAGATCATCTGAGTTTAAAATTGGCCATGTTTTCCAAAGCTAGATAATGTATGGGGGAAAAAAGAATTAAACTAGTAACAAATCAAAATATATAGCGAGGACAACGTATACATCGGTCGGGTTTTTATATATTTGATTTTAAGCTTTTGTACGTACGTAGCTTTATACATTCTAAATACAGATCTTGTCCACGTTCCACAAATACAGATCTTGTCCACGTTCCCACCACCATTACATATAGAAATAAAAAAAGTAACATGACATTTGTAATACAAATATTATTTAACATAACATTACATTTAAATGAATATTAGAAAGATGTACACCAAAAAGTTTAACATAAAACGGATGTTAAAAAGTTGTAATGATAGTTAGAGATAATTAATTATCTTGGTGTCTAACATTTTTAACATCTTGTTTTTGTTTTTTTGTTTTTTTTTTTAAATGATAGGACCGTTCTACGTTCTACCGATAAGACCATAGTCAAATCCTATATATATTCCTCTTAAAAAAAATTATATATAGTTGACAGTTAGCCCGGTCAACGTATGTTGATCTTGTCTATCTACAAGTTTTATTAAGTAGGACGACACTTTGTATAGGCGGACATATGTAAAATTTTTTATAAGTATTGTTGTTTTAGTTGTTAAATTAATTTTTTAACGCTCTGATTGATGAATGAGAATAATTTTGTATCTTTTAAATTTTTGAATAGGATACTAACTAGGGTTTTTTTTTTTTTTTTTTTTTTTTTTTTTTTTTTTTTAAATTAAGCTAACTTGTATTACCTGTCCAAGTGAACTAGACTACATTGAGAACCCATAAAGACTTAAAAACCATGACGCTCGTTATATTTATTTTTTAGGGCAAAATAATTGCTCTCTTTTATTATTTATTTATAGTAAAGAAATACTAGTTTCACAAGGTGAAATGAATAAGAGTATAATAAAACCTCGATAAATGAATGTTTGATAAATTAACAACCTCGATTAAATAATAAAATTTTTCAATCCCGATTTGAGCCAATGAATTAAGATAATAATTTTTTTTTTTTTTTTTCAAATCCTTTAAGGTCCAGCGCAAATATAAACTAATAATTAATCAAATACAAACAAATAATGATAAATAACATATAAAAATCATCATATTTAACAGTTTTTTCTTCAAAGTATTAAATTTGAAAACTACATACATCTATTTTATCTATGTATGTACTTATTAACATTTTATATACAATATACTTACAATATTATTTATTAGATACATGATAACTTTTAAAATTATATATCTAAACTTATTAATTTTGACTACATCGACTAGTTTTCTTTATTTATAACTCATACATGAATCTTAGTAAATGGAATAATACATGTATCAAGATGGCACAAATTATTAAAATATAAATCCTTTTTAAATTAATAAAATATTCATTTATCGATAAATTAATAACGTCTTACTTTCAATAATATTAATTTATAGAAGTTTTACAAAGAAGAACAGAAGAACTACAAGAGTAAGAGGTAGCTTTTCTGATATATTAACGCTGATTAGAGAAAGATATAGGATTTTTTTTTTTTTTTTTTTTTTTTTTTTTTTTTTTTTTTTTCACCCTCAAGCATTCACGATTCATATAGTTTCCGGTAAAACTTTTTTTTTTTTTTTTTTCCTTCCAAGTGGACACAAAACTCAGGCTCTTGTCTCCCTTGGCGTGAAACAATTTAACCCACAATGAAATATTTATCTAATAGCTTTTATCCTACCGTTGCTTCTCATTATCTTTTGGGGGACTTACTTTCTTTCTTTCTTTTTCAATGCCAGAAAAGCTTAATAAAAGCATATTAAAGCTTCCAAATTTTATTTATGGGATTTTTACATTATGAAACATATTGCTCAAAGCAATTTATTTACTAATACAAAAGCCTGAGGCCTTTGTACACACACACATACATGAAGTTCTTACTCCATCGAAGTGGAGAAGAAGCTGAAAAACAACATACAAACGATGAAACATGACACATAAACACACAAACAGACTCTTATAGAACAACACAAGGAGAGAAACTTCTTATATTGAGATGCTGTTGGGAATTCCTCTGGCAGTTAGTCCTTCCTTACTTGAAGGCACAAGCAAAGTGTACGGAAACTTGACTGGACCGACCCGATTCTTAAGATTAGCATCATTGTTCCTGCTCAGAATTCTGTCCTCAATTTGAGCCAGTTTCTCCCCAAACTTCTTAAAGGCCTGCAACGGTTCAGTTTCCGCAGTCCAGTCCTTAGTGTCCCTTTGGCCAAGATAGACCTCATCAGAAGCATGCCTTGACAGAATCTCGATGAGGGAAACCCCGAGGATGGCCATCAGTTCCGAGGTAATTGTCTTAAAGAAGGCCTTGTCGGGGTTGGTCTTAAGCTCCTCGTATTCTGGAGTGCCCTTTTCAGGGATGAATCGGCGGCTTACTGTGGGACGGTTTGGAAGGAACCCTGCATACGGGTATTGTCCAAAGTTGACCGCGGCATGGAGGGCAGAAGCAATCCATATGAGTGTGGTTGATGATTCCACCAGCTCATGACGGGTATGCAGTTTGGGCCACCAGGGCTCATTCTTCTTGTCGCCGTGACCGACCTCTCTGAGTTCCTTCCACCATGCCTGAAGTTCCGTGTCTTTCTTAACAGCGTCATCGCTCTTATAGTAGAAAGCGATATACTCTTCAACCCATTGATATATTGCAGACCAGATCTCAAGCCCATCTACCGCAAAGGGGTAGTCCGGTATCAGCAGGCGAAGACCATGCGGAGCGCTCGAATCCTTGACTGCCACTCCTCTGTGCATTGTGAATTATATAGCGTCATTAGAACAAGAGCTCATTGAGCCACACGGTAAACTTTTTTCCTTTTTTCAAACCAATTCAAGACTTTAGGCCCGGCTTAATTTTGGTTACGTTGTGTATTTTATAGTATGTTCTTACTGTTGGTTTCACCAATCTGATATTTGTTTTTAGTCGGTTTCCATAACCAAGTAAATCATAAATCATGAATTCAAGTATGTACTAGACTTGAAAGATCTTACCTCTTAATGAGATCTGCTGGGAGTCCTTGCTCAGTGAAAACCCAGTTCTTCTTATAAACTACAGCCGACATCTCTAAAGCGAACTTCCCAGGAAAAACGGTTTTCTCCAGAATGCCTCCGGCGTTGATGAGAGTCTGCCTGGCAAGTGCATTTATGAACATAGTGTCACGGAAGTGAGGCTGCAAGAGTTTGTAAATCGGATGGATTGCGCTCAGCTGCCTGTTCGTTGCTATCACAAATGGCTCAACCACAGCATGCGTATTCAACCTATTGATTCAAAAATAAAATAAAATAAAATACTTAAAAAAATATTTGAAACAAATTGCAAATCAAAACCGAACTTCTGTGATCAACTTGCTTTGACGGAGTCATACCAGTGACTGATGAGCTGATGGTAGCCAGAATCATTTACAGCTGCATAAGCCTTGGCCAATATCCAAAGGGTCCCTTCAACGCCTTCTGAGGCCGGGGTATATACTTTGCTAACCGCACCATACCGATCACCGTCTTTATGCGGTAAGCTTAATTCAATGGCCAATGGCTTCAAAGTGCCATCTTTTTTCAGGAAAAATAGTGTTCTGGTGGCATAAATCTTGGTAGCAGTCGTGTTTATCTTCCTCAGGTATGGCATAAACGCATCATGGTAGTCCAATATATATAACTTGTTGTCATATAGTGCCTGTTAAACCATAATATTGGAAATGCGTTAATTTTTGTATTAAGAATGCATCAATTAATTTTTCATGTAATACATCACTGTGTGTGTGTGTGTGATATGAACTCTTCTGCAAAAAACCACGGTAGGACCATTACCTGGTATACGTTATACCCTTCCAAGTTCTTTTCAATGTGGTCTTCGGTAATTTTACTATTCTGATCACCATACAAACTCGGGTCCAATTTGCTCGTTGGTGGGAATTCCTGCAGTGAAATTAGTGCAGACAATTGTGAAACACAAAACAAGAAAATGAAGTTCACTCATCACTGAAATAGGTCCAGTATTGTTGCTAATTATTTTATTACGAAATTACTTCGAGACGACGAATGACGACAGGGTTCACTCCAGCCACTGTTTCTCTTGCAAATTCAGCATCAGTCCTCCATGCCCATTTATCCTCTGATCCAAATTATTGAGACGCCACAATTAGATGAAGTAAAATAGCAACCGAAAGAATAAATGTGGAATCTCATCGACGTAGAGTGATACTGTAAGCGCCAAATTATTGGCCGCAGAAATAAGATATAGCCCTGCAGCAGTACCTTTAATGATGTGAGGCTTTGGGAATTTGGGGAAGTTTTCACCATCAGATCGGAAAATTTCCTTAAGCAGCTCCAAAGGCATTCCTTTTCCGGATTGCATCAAGCACTTGAGGTGGTAGCCTAAGTCCTCCCTCAAACATGTCAAATAGTTCTTTGAAGCTATCAATCTCTTCAGTGCCATCAAAATATCCTTCCAGCGCAGGTCCGATGTCTTGAGCTAGAAATTTCAGTCCGTAAGCAAGGAAGTCCGACATTTTCAAGTGACCAAATCGTTCATCTCGTGGAACATAAACGGATAAACTCAGCGGAAGAGGTATCCTACTCTCGCAGCTAGAATCTGTGCAAACATAAAAACACAAATGATAACAATAAGAAAAACAACCAAAATCCGAAATTCTCAATTTGTCACTACTAATAATATCTAAGTTTTGATAGAAATATTAAACCTGTCCTGGTGGGTCGTCTTCCAGTTCTTCCTCTGCGAGGATAAGGGAACTCGCTAGACCCTCCGAGGGTTTGGCGAGCATCCTGTGGACCCTTATCAGGATTACCCAAGTCATTGTAGAAAGCATAGTCATAGACTCTATCATATTCCTTGAGCTCCTTTGTTCCATCCCCTCTCAAGTTCACCAGTTCTTGTTCTCTGTAAAAGCGCAGTGGCTCCGGTGTTTCACTAGGAAGATAGGACTGCAAAAATGCATTTCACCGCACCATCTTCAGTTTATCTTCTCATTTCTATATCATTATTATTATTTTTTTGGTTATCCAAATCTTGTTTTCTCTGAAATTACACTAACTATTTCACCAAGCAGTTAGCAGAACAACTAGTATAAACGAATAGCCGGGTCAATCTTTCAATTATTTCAGTGGGACGTTTCATCAAATGCTTGGAAGGAAAGTTTCCTTTCTCCTTGATAAATACCCAAAAAACCGTTTTACTCTCTGGTGCGTTAATTGAACCGTAAAGAAATTTAATGAGAAAAGTGATAAAATTGAAAAGTAAAGTAAATGAATAAGAATATGGATCATTGATTCTCATTCTAGTGTTTACTAGTCTATTTGATCGTATGTAATGAGAAACAGTTCAATTCTCTAGTTTTTATCAAATTCAGCAATAACAATATTACCAATGTAATCACAAAAATTTTGCTTTATACAATCAAATAAATATATTGATCATATTTTTGTGAATAAAATAATTATTTACTTACAAATAAGAAATTATGTCCCTCAAACTTATTAAGCGCATGTAAGGAGATAGATATGAGAAATGAAATATGAATATTATTAACACCTTGTTACTGAAGAAGATACGATCGTAGTCGTAACGTTCTTTGGGATAGACCCAGGAGTTGCAGACGAAGACGATGTCTTCGCCGAGCTCTTCTTTGAGGTGAAGAGTGATGGTCTTGAGATAGAAAGGGTTCTCGTGGCTGTTCCTGACAATGATGGCGCCGGGAACTCCGATCTGGTCGTCCCATTCGAAGGTGACGCTGTATTTGGATTCGCCGTTGAAAATGGGTGACAGTTTCCCAAACCAGTTCTCCAGCCGGGCTGGCTTTCCCACCTTCCCTTTGAGCCCATTGGCTGCAACAGAAACGTCCCCATGCATA
Organism: Morus alba; assembly: GCA_012066045.3. Classification (NCBI taxonomy): domain Eukaryota; kingdom Viridiplantae; phylum Streptophyta; class Magnoliopsida; order Rosales; family Moraceae; genus Morus; species Morus alba. The sequence continues at coordinate 8,159,707 of CP050229.2, read as the reverse complement.
CAAAGCTTAACATAAATTATAAAAAATAAAAAAAGATTAATTCCACAAATAGACTCTACTTTTCAAACGTACGTGTAATTTTTAAAGTTTTATTTTCTTTTAATTTCAGTCTTTTCATTAATTAAGCGTTACAATTTAATAGAATCGATATCAATTAATATTTAAAATTAGAAATAATTAAAATTTTATCTATCTAAAAAAATTAATTTTTAATTTTGTATAGTTTTAATCTCTAAACTTTATATATTTTTAAGTTTAGTCCATAATTTTTAGTAAAATATTTAACACTAAGCTAACAGAAGGACTAAAATTGAAACAAATAAATTCTCAAGAATCAACTATGCGACGTTTAAAAAATTAAGGATTAAAGTGAGATTGAAACTAAATTTCAAGAACTATTTGTGAGATTAACCTAAACAAAACATGCATAGCACTAATTTTATGTTTTTTAATGCTAAAAAAAAATTATGAACAACAAAGAAATAAAAGATATGATATTTGCTTTGAAATTTATGTTCTATTTTTATGATTTCTTATGTTTTTAAATGTTTAAAATATTTCTCAGAAATTATTTAAGAGTATTTTTGTCTTTCATGTAGAGATAACTTGCGATAGTTTCTATAATTATTGAAGTATATGCATAAGAAAATAAAGAGATGATTCAAAATCATTTTTGTGTGCACACTCTATCAATGTGGAAAATCATAAATCATAATATTTACTCCAATAACTTGTATAATTATGCGGTGTCCTTTGATTATACTATGATACACATTATATATATATATATATATATATTTAACAATTATTATCGCTGATATTTCTGAACTTTAAAATCATTCTCAGTTTACCTTCAAAATTTTAAAAACTCTCATTTCGCCCTTGAATTTTGAATTGTTTTTACTTAACCTCTTATGTTGTAATTTTTGTTAAAAACATATAGGAAAAAAAAAAAAAACAACGTAATCACGTAGTCTTTTTGTTTAAAATTTTGTTAAAAAAAAAAGGATAAAAACTATATATGACCATACTTAACCCTCTCTTTTCCGTCTGATATTAACAAAAATTACAACAAAAGGGGTAAAGTGAAAATAATTCAAAATTTAGAGGACAAATTAAGAGATTTTAAAGTTCAGATGACAAACTGATGAGAATGACTCCAACATTCAAGGGCATGAGTGAAAATAATCTTATTTTCAACGACACTTTCACAGCACGTATTTAAAGTTAAACCATGACAATTTATATTGAAAGAGCCAGCATATATAAGGCATGCAAACGCAAAATGAAAAAAGCTTACGTAGGAACGTAAGGAGAGAGGTATTATTAAGTACCATTTTCACCATGAACAGCACTGACGAGCTGCAGAGTAATTCCTTCGCCGACGAGCTCGCTCAATCGATCGACGCCGGAAGCGACCAAGTTGTTGAAGCCCAACACATTGTCCTTCACCAAAACTACCTCCCCCTTGAACCTCTTCCCAGGACGGATATTGTTGACGGCATTCTTTACAACTCTGCTCAACAACATCTTGAAAATTAATAAGCTTACTTTTCAAGGACCTATAAGCAAAGGATCGAAAAATAAGTTTGTGCGTTGGTGAAGAATAAGGGGGAGATGTGAATGGTATTTATAGAGGAAAACTTGAATGAGAAAATCGTGCATGTCCTTAGTTCACTTACTTTTTTTGTCTTTTTATTTTAATGTTTTATAGGGCGTGTGTGATAGCTTACTTGTGAAAGGTCAAATTGAACTGACAAAACGACATTCAAATTAGTTATGAGCGTCCAACGTGGATCAATTTGATCCAACGAATGATTATCTTTCAAAATCCAATCAGATTTTAAAATCCAATCATTTTAAATTGTCAAATTTCAAAAAATTTAAGGGGTATATATGCAAGAAAGCCTTTAATTTTGTGTAGAAGAAGACGTCTTCTATTCTTAATTAGCCAGACTTTAGAACTAATAATTACGCCATGCAGGTTTTCTTTAAAGGTAGATATATAGGACAAAATTTTACTGCGGCACATTGAACTTATTGCTTGTGGAGGGTAAAATCTATAATTAGAGAAATTAAAGATCAACAAATGAGTTAGGAGTCATCAACTAATTAAAGGGTTGATCTGCTGTGAGAATAAAAGCGTTAATAAACGAGAAAATAAAAGTAAAGCAGTAAAGAGACATAAATTTATATAAGTTTGCTCATTACTGAGGCTCCGATAGTTCTACTATGTATGTTGAAAAGCGCTACAATGAGTTGTTGAGAGAAAAAAAATGATGAAAGAAGGGCAAATGTTGGAAAATATAAGAATAATTTCTAGGGGTGACATAAGTGCTCTAGAATGTCTTTTGATCTCTCTGATATAAGCTCTTGACGTTGTCAGGGCTCCTATTGACGAGGTGCTCGAATTGTTTCATGTTCTCTTTGGCAATTTACCCTTCAATTCGTGATTCTTGTTTTCTTTTTGAGTGATATTTGTCATTTCTTAACAAATTTTCCTTCCCGTTGACTAGCTAAAGGTCGTTTGTTGCCCGTTACGAGTTGAGTTTACGAGTTGAGTTGCCTCTTTATTGCGCAATTTTTGAAGATCTAGTTTCCTTAATTGAAGAGCAATTAAACACGCTCAATGGACGCGTTTCTTACTGCTCAAGTCAACTGTTAACATTTTTCCTTCTTGATTCTTTTAGTCTGGCTGATTTCTTTTCTCGATGATTTAACTTCCAATTCCTATTTTAAGAATGTTTGTTGGATATTCTCATTATTTGATGCCCAAGATTGTGTATAGATAGACCGGTAAAATTAATTGATCGATTAGTTATTTTAATTTGTCTGGAGAGTTGCAATGACTCGTCTAGTGTTCAACATGAACTCAAATTGCCACATATATAGTGAAAGATGAAATACAAATCTGACCTCAACATTACTTTATTTTAGAAATATTGCTTTTATGTCCTTTTATTTTTCCTGGCTTAAATTGCTTTTATGGTATTGGCTTAACATTACCGGAGGTTCTTATTGTCACGTGCGTTCAAACAAAATTGTTTGATACATTTTTAAATGCTTTTACATATACGTAAAGAATTCATTTTTGCACGTGTTTTTAAAGGAAGATAGAAAAAAAAAATACAAAAATCATACAAAAATTCGAAATTTGATCTTTGTAGGATTAAATATTGATCTATGGTGTTGGTTTCTCAGCTGTGGATGGTCTAATATATAGAATCATTTTCAACCTAATTCTTTGGTACCTCTCAATGTTATTTTTTTTTTTTTTTTTTTTTTTTTTAATCGACTTATCTACTTTTCTTGGCTTTACGCATCACGCGTATAATTGTCATCTCTGATGATTTTACACCTTTTTCATTTCTTTCTCTTCAGCTTGGATTTTCTCACTCTTTTCTTAATTTGTCATTTTCCTTTTAAATTTTGGCAACAATATTTTCTTCATTCATAATAAATTAATAATTTCCCTTCTTACTAATTAATAATAATTTAATAATTTTTAATTTATATATTGGGCCTTTGATTGGGCTTAATTTAAAGGGATAAAAATAAAAGAATTAATGTTTGAGAGCTAATAATATATAATTAAAAAAATAAAAAATTTATTTTTAAGAGTGTATGAATTTGGACATTTACTCTTTACTCTTAATAAATGCCCCTTTATTAGTATGATTATTTAACTTAAAAAGTTATGAATAAAAAATAAAAGATAAAAATCTTAACTCGTGTATTTTTAAAGAATATTTATCAAAATTATTTATAATAATTTAGTGATCTATTTTGAAAGGTAATTATAAAAAATCTCTCCTATTAGAAACACATGCCTAATAATAACAATACTATTTAACAGCGCATAAATTGTGGTTCTTCTTTTATACACAAACATTATATATATATATATATATATATATATGTGTGTGTGTGTGTGTGTGTGTGTGTGTGTGGTACTCTTAAATGCACGTGGGGCGTGCAAAGATCAACACATGCATTCCAAATTACTTCCATATACCATAAAAGCAATACCTACCTTGTCTGTCCATTCCCTATTGTCTTATTTGTTTCTATTTTTATTTTTTGTTTAGATTTTCTTTTTGTTTCTTGTTTTAATTCTGATAAAATGTTTCGATATATTTTCATGTTTCATTGATAGACCATAGAAGCCTATGAATGAATTATATATACGTATTCATGTTTTCGTGCCTTTCTAAATGTTTTTCTTTTTCTTTTTCTCCTTTTTTTCGTATCTTTTCTTGTTGTATATTTTAACTTTCGATTATAAATATATCTCATTTAAATATTTTTTTCTAGTTATTTAAAATATTATTTTTTCTTAATTATTTTGTTAAATTAATTTATTTTTAATGTGTTTCTATATAAACATCTCTCATCGGTAATTCTCATAAACTTTAGTTTTAATTTTGAAACATTTCGCACAAATTTTATTCTTAAGTTTTTTTTTTTCCCCCACGTTTTCACTTTAGATCTTTTTTTTTCGCTTTTGCTTTTATTTCTATTATCCTTTCTTCTTTTTCTTTTTAGTTTTTAAAAGCGCTTGATTTTTAACTAATATATATATATATATATATATATATATGTGTGTATATATATATATATATATATATTTGCCATGTGTAGGTGTTTAGGTACGTGCAGATTTATTAGCAGACTGATATGCCCTATTGCGGTCTCTCTCTCTCTCTCTCTCAAACCCTATTTCTCTTAACCACTAAAGTCACATGAAATTTAAGCCGAAAAAATATGTATTAAGGTTTCGGAACACCCCAAACTTTGTTTGCCACTATCAGTTAGTGCCCCTTCGACAGTGTGTGCGCTAAATAACCAACTAAACTAAGGAAACACAGGTACAATGATGTAGCGGAAGCTTCTTAAGTTTGATAAATCAAAGCAATATTAGAATAGAAGGGATAGATTTATTAATCTGTTAATTTACACATAATTAATTTCACAAAAATAACCTCAAAATTTATTGATTTACGCAGAACAATGAAAATTAGATCATTCAAAATAATAAAAAGAGATACATCTATTAACATGCTTATATACATAAAATGCCTGGAAAATATTTAGAGTTGTGGAGGAAGCTTAGTAATTCTAAAACAGAAAACCAAAAGGCCAAAAAAAAAAAAAAAAAAAAAAAGACAAACAAAGGTAATAATAAGTAGGGCCATAGGAGTGCTCTAAAAGGACAACCACGGCTGGTCCAATTGTGTATTTAGCGGCCAGCACATGAGGATGATAACCCACAATGAATACTACTTACTAAGAAAGGGAATTCTAAACCACATCTTCCACAGGCTTACACGGTTATGATCTTTTGTATTATTCTACAGAGCACCGACGGCTTTGAATTTGAGCATTTGATTTGTGTAAATTATTATGTTACACAATAATTTGTGTATAATATTCTATAGGCATTCTCTATATTGAGACCTGGCCTTTAAAAAATTTACCGGTGAATCATTTTTTTTTTTTTTTTTTTTTTTTTACTGTTAGATTAATTTTTTAACGGTTAAATATGCAGTAAAAATAATTTTGTGCGACGCGTTATAAATTTTTAAAACGGACTTATATAGATCTAACCGTTGAAAAATTAATCTAATAGTTGAAAATGGCGGACTTTTTTTAAGTCTCATGGTAAAAATGCCTATTTCTGTATTATGTATTTTACTTCTGCGTTCAATATATGATGTGTGCATTGTATCCGACCTACCACTATACTAAAGCTTTTAAAGAAAACAAAAAAAAGAAAGAAAAGGAATATCTGCATTGTTTAGGAAATTTTGTCCATAACGATAACAGAAAGCTTTCATATTTTATTTACTCGAGGCTCCTTACATTATTAAGCATAAAAACAAAATACAAATTATTTTAGTGATACAAAGGCTAAAGGCCTTTGTACTTGGACACACTCTTATTATAAGTGAACAACAAGGTAAACCTCAAACACAGACTTTCCCCTGAAGATGGCCTGCACCAAAAGATGCAACAACTCAAGAGAAGAAAAACCCAGGGAGCTGAGAAGCTTTAGATTGAGATACTGTTGGGAATCCCCTTGGCAGTAAGTCCTTCTTCACTGGTAGGATAGAGCAAAGTGTATGGGAACTTGGCGGGCCCGGCTCGGTTCTTCAGATTGGCATCCTTGTTCCTGTTCAAAATCCCCTCCTCAATTTGAGCCAGTTTCTTTCCAAACCTCTCAAAGGCATGAATTGGCTCAGCTTCTGCAGTCCACTCGGGAGTGTCTCTCTGCCCGAGATAGACCTCGTCGGAAGCATGCCTCGACAAAATCTCAATGAGGGAAACCCCGAGAAGTGTCTGCAGCTCTGCAGTAATTGTCTTCAAGAAAGCCAACTCAGGGTTAGTCTTAAGCTCCTCATATTCTGGAGTGCCCTCCTCAGGCATGAACCGGCGGCTTACAGTGGGACGGTTTGGAAGGTATCCTGCGTAAGGATACTGCCCAAAGTTGACGGCTGCGTGGAGAGCAGAAGAAATCCATATCATTGTGGTGCTTGACTCTATGAGCTCTCCACGAGTTTGCATTTTGGGCCACCATGGCTCATCTTTCTTGTCACCATGACCCACCTCTCTAAGTTCCTTCCACCATGCCTGAAGTTCCGAGTCTTTCTGAACAATCTCATCACTCTTGTAGTAGATTGAGACATACTCCTCAACCCACGATTTAATTGCAGACCAGATTTCCAACCCATCAACAGCATATGGGTAGTCCTCTATCAGTAGGCGAAGACCATATGGCGAACTTGAATCCTTGACTGCAACTCCTCTGCATAGAGCCAAGTCATAGTGTAATAGCAATGAGAGCTTAACAACAGAAGATCAACTTAATATTTTTGTAATATTGTATATGTTGAGTATTTTCAACTTTAACACGCATTTCTAACAAGTTAAAAATATTGTTTTTTTAAGGTGACCTACACTTGAAAGACTTACCTCTTAAGGAGATCCGCTGGGAGTCCTTGCTCAGTAAAGACCCAGCTCTTATATATCACTGCTGACATCTCCATTGCATACTTTCCTGGAAAAACTGTCGACTCTAGAATGCCTCCGGCATTAATGAGAGTTTGCCTGGCAAGGGCATTTATGTTCATAGTGTCACGGAAATGAGGCTGCAAGAGTTTGTAAATCGGGTGGACTGCACTCAGCTGCCTGTTCGTTGCAATCACAAGTGGCTCGATCACAGCATGTGTATTTAACCTGCAAACCAACCAAAATTAGAATACATTTAAAAACCTCGAGTAAATTTAACCACACTTATGCGATCAACTTTTAGAGAGCTGTACCAGTGACTGATGAGCTGATGGACACCAGAATCATTTACGGCTACATAAGCTTTTGCAAGTTGCCAAATGGTACCTGCAGCGCCTTCTTCGGCTGGGGTATAAACTTTGCTAACTGCACCATATTTATCTCCATCAAGATGTGGTAAGCTTAATTCAATGGCTAATGGTTTCAAAGTGCCGTCGTCTTTAAGGAACAGGAGCGTCCTGCTAGCATAAATCCTTGTGGAATTGTCCATTGAATTTATCCTCCTCAAGTATGGGATCAAAGCATCATGGTGATCCAATATAAACAACCTGTTGCCGTAGAGCGCCTAACGGACCATATAATATCCAACATTGTTAAATGTAGAAGGTAAAAAATCAGCTTATCATAACTGCGTGATACATTTAAACTTTTCTGCGAAAAATATCACAAGGAACATTACCTCAAATACATTGTGCCCTTCCAGGCTCTTCCCAATGTGGTCTTCAGTAATTTTACTAGATTGATCACCATAAACGTTAGGGTCTAGCTTGCTTGTTGGTGGGAATTCCTGTAGTTAAATTAAACCAGGTAATTATTATCGGTGAAACAAAACCTGAATTTAGCTAAATTTATTCTATCATGGCCACTAATAACTTCACTAAGTAACTATGAAATTACTTCAAGACGACGAATGATGACAGGGTTCACTCCAGCCAACATTTCTCTAGCAAATTCTTCATCAGTCCTCCATGCAGACTTATCCACTGCTCCAAATCATTGAGACATCATACTTAGATGAAAATAAAATAGCTACTGAAAGAACAATAGGGCAATGCCGTCGATGTTTTTATGAGAACAAAAATCATTTTTAGAACAATATGAAATGCGCCACACAGAGACGTGAAATACCTTTAGTCACGTGAGGCACAGGGAATTTGAGGAATTGTTCACCGTCAGTTCGGAAAATTTCCTTGAGCATCTCAAAGGGAACAGTTTTCCTGATAGTGTCGAGTACAGCTACTGGTAGCTTAAATCCTCCGTCATACAAGTTATCTATTTCCTTGAAGCTGTCCCAGTGCTCGGTGCCATCAAAGTAACCTTCCAGCGCTGGTTTGATGGCTTGAGACAGAGACTTCAATCCATAAGCGAGGAAGTCTGACATCTTCACGTGACCAAATCGTTCATCACGTGGAACATAGACATTTATGCTCGTAAGGATAAACATCCTACTCTCGCTGTTGGGATCTGTAGCAAATTATATTAAAAGAAAAATAAATGTTAACAACAACATTCTAGATATCCCAATTAATTACTGCTAATAATTGAAAAGAAAAGAAAAAAGGAAAACTCTTAACTTCTGACACAAATTTTATACACAAATGTCTAACCTGTCTTGGTGGGTGCTCTGCCAGTTCTTCCTCTGCGAGGGTAAGGGAATTCGCTAGACCCTCCAAGGATTTGGCGAACATACTGCGGACCCTTGTCAGGATCACCCAAATCGTTGTACAATGCATAGTCATAGACTCTGTCCCATTCCTTACGCTCTCCTGTTCCATTTCCTCTCAAATTCTTTAACTCTTGCTCCCTATAATACCGCAGTGGTGCTGGCGTTTCACTTGGAAGATATGCCTGCAAAAAAAAAAAAAAAATAAAAAATTCACCAAATCTAGATCAAACTATTGCGTACTTTTAACAAACACTTGGTGGGCATGTCTAAACTTCATGACTAAAAATAAATACCATATAATCTCTGCTTTCCCAAAAGCCAGAACTTAACCATTGGGTACTTTCAACAAACAGTTGGTGGGCATATTTCATAAATCACAAAAACTAAAAACAGTATAAAATCTCTGGTTCCCATCGCGTATTTTCAACAAACAGTTGGTGGGCATTTTCTAATATTGTGACTACAACACCCCCTAACAGCAATTACCTTGTTTCTGAAGAAGATGCGATCGTAGTCGTAGCGCTGTTTTGGGTAAACCCAGGAGTTGCAGACGAAGTGGATGGTGCCTTCGCCGGGAACGTCTTCGAGAGTGATGGTCTTGAGGAAGAACTCAGTGGCGTGGTTGTTGGTGATGATGATAGCTCCAGGAACTCCAATGGCTTCCTCATGATCGAAGTTAACTCTGTAAGCTAACTCCCCTGGTGTCAGCGATGGAAGCGTCGTCAGCCAGTTCTCCAAGTATGCTTTCTTCCCAACCTTCCCTTTCAATGCATTCCCCACACACACACACACACACACACACACACACACACACACACACACAAAATAAAATAATAATAATAATAATAATAATAATAATAACAAAATAAATAAATAAAATAAAAATAAAAATGCCCAAAATTAAGGATGATCAGATTATAATAATTAGGGGGAAAAATGTTGAATATGGCAAAAATCACATCAAATCTAAGAATGTATGCAGAATATGCTTCCTGATACAGACTTGAAAAATAATAAATTACCCGTAATTCATCTTTCTTATTCTATAAAAACTCCTCCTTTTTTATTTTTTTTCCTTATAAGACATGTATGTTAAAGTTTAGTCCAAAGTTACGTATTTTTCCTCCATTTTATTAGGAAAAAAGAAAAGCTCAAAAAAAAAAATTTTTGTTCTTTTTCTTTAAGATAAAACATATATGATGAACTTGAGTCTCTATGTAGGCATTTTACTCCCTTTTTTGTTATTATAAAATAAAAAACTCAAAACTTTTTAGTGGGTATGGAACATAGTAATTTAGAAAATGTTTAAGAAAAACTTAGCCATCAAAAACCGGTTTTATTTATAAGCTTTTGTACCCTAATACTAGATTTTGAAGGAAAATTAAAGTTTACGTCATCATTTAGAATGTGAAGATGACAAATTTTAAAAAATAAGAGAGATTCTCTAATACGCTTAACGTATTTATAAGTTAATATTAATAAGTTAATTTTTTTAATAGTTAGATTTATGTATTTTTTTATTTTTACGTCTTTTTATATAAATTTAACGGATAAAAAACTTAACATACCGATATAATGACGTACCGAAAAACTTCAACATATTGCTTTAAAGTTTTTAATATGACAAAACAAAAGGAAATCTTGAAGGGTTCACAAAAGAGTTGAAGGGCTTCTAAAACTGTAGAATACGTTTGCTGGGTGCACTTTTTTTTAGTATAGTTAATTAACTAAAAAGATCACTCTCAATCGGTGATCATGATAGTCATTTTTTTTAATCTCTTACATTTTATATTATATGAATCTCTTATGAAGAGAAATTATACATGTTAACCATGCAACACTACTAGGTCACGTTAATTATAAACAAGATTTAAGATTTCAAAAAAATAAAAATAATAATAATTGTTACATTTTCAACACTACTAGTAGTTAAGTTGACAAGCTAGTAAAGTTTAACAAGAAAGAAAAAAAAAAAAAAAAAAAAAAAAAAAAAAAAAAAAACTCTTTTAATTTTGGGAGACCTAGAAAAACTTCTTGTGTGGCCTTGGTATAACCACAACTTGTTTATAAAAAAGAAGGACAAGTAATTAGACCAAGAACGCAACATCAAAAGAGATTTAATATTGTAACACATAGCTAGAAGAAAAAAAAAAAAATTAATTAACACGAAGTTGGTCATGATTTTAGGGTCAAACAAGTTACAATGAATTACCAGTATCAGCATGAACAGCACTAACAAGCTGCAGAGAAACTCCCTGGCCCAAGAACTCGCTAACGCGGTCGACAACCCCGGCGCCTAAGTCGTTGAAGTCCAAGGCGTTCTTCCTCATCAACACCACCTTCCCTTTGATTTTCCTCCCACTGTTCTGGCCGGTGATCGTGCCGATCACGTCCTTCCCTGCGCCGATCACATCCTTGCCAATGCCAAACATCTTTTTGATTAGTCTTAATTACTAATTAGCCTTAATTAGATCTAGGGACCAATAAGTAGAATAATTTTTGAAAAGGAAATGAGAGTAGTTCTACAGTGAAGAGTGTGTTTGTAAGAGAGATAAATGTGTTTTTCATGTGCTAGTTGGTTGGGTACAAGGGGAGAGTCGATGCATGGTATTTATAGGGAACAAGAGTGGAAGCCATCATTTGCCATTTTGCCCATGGTGTTTATAGGAACTAGAGTGGAAGCCATCAATGCCATTTTGCCCATATGACAATATCTTTCTATCTACCGACCCTCAATTATTTTATTTCATTTTAAAAATTTTTACAGTCTTATTCATTTTACATATTTAAATTTTTAATTTAACTTAAAATATAATATTTTTTTTATTTTTATTATTATAATAAAAAAATTAAATATAATATTTTTTAAAAAATTTAATTATAAAAATTAAAAATTAAAAATTTAAATCAATAAAATAAACAAACGTTGGACCATTGATATTTACTTTTAGGAGTAATGAGGTATGGCTAGCTACTGTGATAATTCTGACGTGTACAGTTTTGATCCATACGTTAATAAAGTGTATTTTAAAATAAAATATAGTAGGAGGATGATAAGCGAGGGATTTTGGAGAAATAAAAAAAGTAAAAAAAAAAATGGATCTAAAAAATTTACACTTAAAGAAAAAAAAAAGACATCAAATCTTGATTAAGCGGCACAATCAAATTTTGTTTATAATTTGAAATTTTTTTTTTTTTTTTTTTCAAATATACTTGTTTTTCTGCCATTCCATCTCTATTAAAACCTTGCCTATCATGTTCATGTTAGATTTTGTCAAAAAATAAACAAATCAAAGGAAGGGGTTAAATATTGCAAAAATCAATAAAAATATGGATCTAAAAAATTTATACTAAAAGAAAAAACATCAAACCCTACCTATGATCATGTTCATGTTAGACATTTAGACTCTAATTGAAATACCAAAAATTAAAATAGTAATTTGAGTACATCAAAAAGTATGTTTTGGATGTTAAAGTAAGACTAGTGCATACTCTCTGAGCCGATAATAAAAATAATAATAATATTCTTTGTTTTATTATTGGGTTACCAACAATTCATGCTGATTTGCAAAACCTACCGCTACTGATGGAGAGCCGTGAAACCTCTCAATATGAGTTATCTCACCGAATAATAAACATTACTACGTCAATTAATGAAAAAGATTATATCTATCAATTCAAACATAACAACTCATATGTCACATTAATTAATACACAATAATTTAAATTTGAGTTAGTATCACTAGTATTACTTTATCTCACAACCTTATAATAATCTTTAAATTTCTGAAATGTTTTTGGTAAAATTATTATGACTCAACATTGAATTGAATTACTTAAAAAAAAAAAAAAAAAAGATATTGATTTGAATTGATCAAACAGAGCAAAGTCGTTTGATCAGCGATCTGGGTCATTATTGTTATCCTTCAAAATTAACCAATCCAAAGTATAATATACAAAACAAAAATGGAAAAAGAAAGAAGACCAAATACTATCATTAAAGTCGATTTGTGGTCCATGTTTAACCATTTTCATTACTCATCGCCATTCAGTACTACTGGAGTTCAAAATTCGAATTACCACGAAAGTTTTTTATTTATTTTTGGATAAATTACCATAAAAGGTTTTATTTATTTATCCTACCCAAGAACATGCATGGTTACTTTTATAAAGAAACGAGTAAAAAAAAAAAAAGGAGGTAATTTTGTTTTATTTACTTAAGTATTTGTATCTGGAAATTTAGATGTTTGGTTATATTTTGAAATTTGAATATAATGTGTTTGACACTTTTAATGCCTAGTAAAACATATGTTTTGTATTTAGATATTTTCATATGTTTGTTAATTATTATGGAGATTTGAACAATTAATTATACTATTGATATTTCATCCTTGCTTGATTTAGGTATAATCAATATTAATAGTAAATTAATATTAGTTTCAAATGTAAAAAAAAATATCTATATATATATATATTATTTTTCCATCATTGATTTTTTTTCCCCTTGAAAGTGGAAGTATCACTGGCTAATAGGAACTTGAAAGAAAAATCAAGCGAGTATTCCTTATTTTTAGTTTTTTTTTTTTTTTTTTTTTTTTTTTTTTTTTTTTTTTTTTTTTTTATACTGGCTTCCCTACTACTTTTTTCCTCTTTGATTTAAAATTTTTTTCAAACTGAATAATTCCTAGCTTAACTTAGAGATCAAATTATCACAATACTACAATTTATGGACTAACATCGGTAAAGAATATATCTTTTTATGCTTTCAAATATTTTCATTTTTATTCGCATACTGTTTTTATATATATATATATATATATTTCCTTTATGAATTTGTGTAAACTGTTCAAAAAAAAAAAATAGCATTGTCGTTTCCCATTGTGCAATGCACAAATTACATGCATGCACGTTTTTTTTTTTTTGGCTTGAAAAGCTATATTCCTCCATTTATCCGATACCACATTTTTTGTAGAAATCATCGGATACGACATAATAGTTGAGTTTTTGTCCAGTCCTAATTAACGAAGAGCCTTGCTTATCAAAAAAAAAAAAATAATAATAATAAATAAATAACGAAGAGCCTTTAAAAATAATAATAATAGAGGAGCATCGGACAGATGACAGTAGTACTGTTGTTGAAATATGTTTTTTTCTAATCCAAAACGAGTCCCCCTTTTTTTTTTTTATTTTTTTTTTCAGAAAATGCTAAAACATGCTGATAAGTTTTTAAAATTGTATTCTTCTGTTGTTCCACTCACACATGTAACGCGAATTCATTTTAATGATTTGAATTTAAAATTTAAATTTATTATAATAAAAAAAATTTAAAAATAATTATATTTAATTTTTTTATTATAATAAAAATTTTTCACATAAAATTATATTTTAACGTAAGTTAAAAGTTTAAAATTTTCTTGAAAATTAATTCTATAACCTGTATAAGAAAAACAATTTTCTTTCGAGAAGAACAATGATGATGATATTGATAGGCACCAGTGATGGAACGTCCATTAAATAAATAAAACAAAATAGCCCATGGCGCCATTACTAATCCCTGACCCCTTTTCGTTGTCACGAGGATAAGATTTAAGACAGATATTTAGGGTTGATTAGTTCGTTGATTTAAATTTTTAATTTAAATTAAGATTTAATTTTATGTGAAAATTTTTTATTATAGTAAAAAAATTAAATATGATCATTTATGAGAATTTTTTACTGTAATAAAATTTAAATTCTAAACTCAAATTAACGAAATAAATAAAATCTTAAAATTCATTTAATTTTTAAATTTAAATTTCTAATTTAAATCATAATTTATAATTATTATAATATTTTTTTTTAAAAAATATACATAAATTAAAAATAATTTAAATTATATATTTAAATTCATGAATTAAATAGACGTTTAATGTCAAATTTATCATTTCTTGTTCTCTGAAAGAGATAATGCTGATGCACATACTTTTTGAAAAAAAAAAAAAAAAAAAAAGATGCCATGATGGGATGGAATGTATTCACCTGTCATCTTTTGATAGAGTTCTTTCTTATATAAAAGACAAAATAGTTTCATTATTATTTATTAAAATGACCATACAGCATTAGATTAGATGTACAGTCTATCTGCACAAGATATTCACAATTCACGTGCAAAATTTACAGTCGGTGGATAAAAACATGGTTTTTTCTTTAATTTTTTAATAGTATCATAAAAAATATAAATTTTAATTATTAAATATGTATTAAAAGTTATCTGTTTTTTATAATTTTTTTAATATATTATATTTTTTGTTAGATTTAATAGTTAAATATTAACACTATTAGTATGATTGTCCTATCAAAAAAAATAATTTCTCATATGTGGAGGCCATAATAGTATGATCAATTTTTTACTCTAATTTTATTAAAATCATATTAAATTAAAAAAATATATAGAATAAATAATTTTAAATACATATTTAATGACTTAAAATAGAATTAATTTGATAGTTTATTTTTAAAATAGAATCAATTTGATAGTTTATTTTTCTAATTTCTACCAAATAAATCTTCAAAAAAAAAAAAAAAAAAAAAGAACTTACGATAAGTATATGTTTAAACTACAAATTCTATCAATTACATATATTATTTTATTTTATTTTATACTCTTTATAGTATAATGCTTCTAATAACATAGAAAATAAACCTCATAATAAACTATCTTATAAAGTTAATATTCTTGAAGTATCCCACTAAAACCCCATTAAAATATCATGTTATTTTTAAAACATATAACTAAGTATGATGAACCCAGTTTGAGAACATGAAATGAGGTTGGGGATTCTACCATTTCAGTCTATTTTTTAAAAGATGGGATTCTAAAAAAGAAATGATTTGGAATAAAAAAAAAAAACAAAAACCAAATCATAACCTAATAAAAGAATCACCTAGAATCTATAGAAAATAAATAATACATCTGGGCTGCAAAAAAAAACTAGCATTTCATGTCCGTAAAAAAAGAAAAAAAAAAAAAAGGATACCGGATAATATTTTTTAAATAACAGGATATTTTAATAAAATTTTCGGAATATAAAATTACAAAATCATGATGTTGAAATCTACGAGGCAGAATGATATATATATATATATATATATATTCCATTTTTTTTTTTTTTTTGAAAAAAGAAGAATGATATAATCAATTCAGCGTTTCCTTTGATTAAATAATTCAATTTTAACATTTTTTTTTTTCTGAGGTAGATGGTTATGAACGTCTTGCCAATAATTGAAACAACACGTTTTTTCTAAGGTTGGTAGGAGGTTTGGACAAGAACCTACACGTGGGCTGTACAGCTCAGTGGTTGGTACATAATAAATACTTCAATAAAAAAATAATATACAGAAACAGAATACACGTAAACTCTCTTAAAAAAAAAAAAAAAAAAAAAAAAGAGAGAGAGAGAGAGAGAAGAAATGGAACTTCCAAGAGGTCATGAACGGTAGAGTCAGAGATGAAAATTTGAACAATACCGTAGTCGATTAAACTACAAACGGTGACGGGTCAGAATTTTTTTAGAAAAAAAAATCAAACCAAAAATGTAAATTAAATTACGATACACAGTAGTGTTTTTACCTTCATTTATGTATTTGTATTTTTATTTCTTTTCTAGATAAGAAAAACTTGTAATGGAGTGTAATTTAGATTGTTATTATTAATAAAGTGCTAAGAAGAATTAATATAAAGCAAATTCCTTTCTCACCCTTTCGGCTGGTTTCTTTTTTTCTTTGTTTTTGTTTTTGGCTCTTGGTGTCTTTTCACATATATTTACGTTTCAAGTTTCAACAATCACTTCGTATTTCTATGTATCTACTTGTGTTTTTCCCCTCCATTTTTTAGCAGAAAAATGTGTCTCCATATATAACAATAGCTTATGTTTTTCATGTGCACAATAGCAAATTCAGTTCATGTTTAGTAACTTGTATTGTATAAGATGTATTGCATTGTGTTGTATTATCATAATACAATACGGTGTTTGGTGTCATGACATATTATATAAGGGATTAAAATGTAAAATTTTAATACTTTTGGGGCTAAAATGCAAATTTTAAAAAATTTTAGGGTCAAAAATGAATTTTTACAAAAATTTTAGGGTCAAAGTGTAATTTTTATAATTTTAAGTGTGGCCCCTAAATTATTCAACAATTATAGGCTTTCGCATTACCCTATATTAGCCCGACCCCGACCTCTAGTCTTGTCCAATCCCGACATAAATTATTGATCCACTATAAAATAATATAATACAATATGGAAAAAATGAGCCGTATTTAATAATATGACACATACCTTGTTAATTTACCATCTCTATTAGTTTATACAATACGATGGTCACACGAAACATTGTATTATTGTAGTATTATGCAATATGGTGCTCTAATACGGTCAAACAAATATGTCATGAATCAATTAACTAAGAGTTGGGTCTTTCAAATAATAGATAGAACAAAAACAACACTGTTATGAATAATAGTTGTCTATCTCACTCAAAGTTATTATGCAAGTCAGTCAAAATTACTGTTCATATCAGAATCTTATTGTGCAAATTATAATCGTAAATAGCAAACATTATGCAAATAGTAACTATGAATAGTATCAAAAAATTTCTTATAAATAGAGCTCTAAGGCTCTTTATTTTATATACCTCAACAAAATTAATGAAAATTTCTCTCTAAAACTTTTCTTCATAATTTTACATTTTTTTAATTTTCATAACAAATATAAATATGTTGGATATAAATAAGTACATTTTTTTCTTCTCAGAAAAAGGTACTTTGAAAAGAAAAGAAAAATGGAAAACATGTTGCATGTCCTAAAAGAATATGTCCTTATTCCTTTGAAAGATTGTCATTTCATTAGAAAGGTGATCTTCCATTGCTTAATCCATATGCATGCATGCATGCATGTATCTATATATAGGGGTGTATATATAAATTGTCCAGGCACATTTTCCAAATTCCAATTTTTGTTATTGCGTGAATAACGTGATGTTTGCCTCCCAATGGACTTGAAGTTTTATGACTTTGTAAGAGTTATGAACGGAATTGGTTAACTCTGAGATAATTCAGAGCAAGCTCCAACTTTAAATTTTCAGGTCTATTTTAAGCAGTATATGGAAGTACAATTGCTTACGTGGTTTCTTGTCTGCCTTGCTAGGAATATTTCTATTGTTTAATATCCTGCTTTTCGATTTTCACTTGTTTTCACAGAAAGGCAACTAGCAAGGATGGTCTCCCAAACCAAAAATTATGTGCAACTTGGTGATAAGTGCACAAATTTGCACTTTTTGGTGTATATAATTGTTAAATAAATTAGGTAAATATTTCATGGAATTAATTTTATGTGCAACTATTTAGTTTTAAATTAATTAAGTTTTTTTATAGAGAAATAAGACATTTGGGTCAAAACTAAAAAGAAAAAAAGAAAGAAGCCCATCAACAGCCGTCCGCAGAGCCGAGCCACACGAGTCCTCTCAGCTCCCGTCACGTGTCGCTTTCTGGCATGCTTCAACCGCGTGGGACCCAACTGTCCCCGCACACACTCGCGTTTGGCGTGCACGGTTTCCTCCCCCGGGTGAGCACTTTCCACGTGCACGTCAGGCAACCTTCTTTCCACTTCTGCATGGGTCCTGCCATGCAACAGCTCTCCTTCTGCACTCATCACGTGTCCGTAGCTGTCGGCCAAATTGTTCCTCTCAACCTTTCTTCGTGAGACATGTGTCACACCCACTTGAGATTCCTCAACTGATCCGTTTTGTACCGTTGATATCCCATGGTTAATTTCCACATTCATTCTCCAAAATAAAGCCTTGTAAATCCAATTTAATTGGATAAAGGCATTTTCTTTCTTTGTTTTTCTTCTTTGCGAAATGCTTTTCCAAATGCCCTAAAAACTCTATAAATAGGAGCTTTGTTAAGTGTGTGGTTGTTGTTGATTTTTAGCCTAAGCTTAGACACTTTTTCCCTCATTGTCTTGCTATTATTCTCATACATTTTTTTTTTTTTTTTTCAGAATTTTGTGAGAATGCTTTGCAAGTTAGGCTAGAGTTCTTGGGTGAGACTAGAGATGATTCTATATGTGTAGTGAGCTTATTTGAGTTTTGATTCTCTAATGGTTTGTAAGTTTTATACATTTGAGTAAATAATTTTCTTTTACCATATTTCTTTCTCATATCACTATATTTTATTGTCAACTTTTATATAAATCTAGTCAAGCTCTTTTTATGTGATTGTTGCATAATACAATATATTAGGAGACGAGACGTTATTTTATGAGTAGTCTTTTACTGCAATATTACTCCGATGTATGTTGTCGCTTTTAGATTTCTCATAAGATAATTTTTTCTAGTTCTAAACGTAAGAATTTTATTTACTCGAATACATTTTTATTTTCAAGTTCTTCAAATCTTATTTTTTGATTGATTGTTTGGGATGTGAAACTTTCTATTAAGTCAATTTATGAATCAAAATCTAAATTAGTGAGCAAAACGTATAGAGAATTCTCAATGTGTTACCACTTTTAATTATTGAATTTTCTCCATTTTAAATTACATAGTCTTAAAATTAAATTGTTCTAAAATTACAAAACACTCATTTATTTTCTTTGTTCAATTGCTTACTTCTCTAACGCTTTTGTTCCACTAATTTCTTTTGTTTGTTTTTATCGCATTCTCGTGAGATCGACCGTCATAATTGTGTTACAATTAACTGCTTGTTTTTATACATGTTTGAGCGTAATCAAATTTTAGCGTTGTTATCGGGAAGGTACATCAACAAGATTATTCAATAGATAATTAGTCAAAAAGGTAGGTACTATTAGTCTTTTATTTATTTTGCTCTTTTTGTTTAGCACGTTTCAAAAAAAAAAAAAAAAAAAAAAAAAAAAAAAAAAACACACCCTTTGCTTTGTCATATTAGTTTGTTTTGTAGTCGGTTTCCAGTTTCCTTTTATTTACTAAGTTTTCTTATAGATTTTCTTTTTATTTTTTTATTTGTTAAAAAAAATGCTGGTTGTTGTTTGTTATTATTATTACGTTTTTATGATTATTGTCATTTTGTTTCTGGTTTAGTTAAATTAGTTGGACAGTTTCTTCCTTTTGGTTTTTAATAGTGGTTAATAGTATATTTTACTAAGTCCTTTTTCAGTTTTTCATTTTTCCTTTAGTTTATTGTGTTTGCCCGTTAGTTCTCATTTTCTGTTGTTTCTAAAAGGCAAAAAGAAAAAGAAAAAAAAAATGTGTTTATTAGTTTTTGTCAGATTTGAGTGACTTTTTCGTGTCTTAATATCTATTTAGGATTCTCTTTCTTTATTTTCTTTTAATTTCTTTTCACTTCTCCCGTTATTAGTAGCTGTTTGTGTACTTCTTTTCCTTAATTTATTAGTAGTTAACTGTAAGTTAATGGATTTCAATAGCCTAATTTAATTTTTCATTCATAATTAGCATTAATTTATAAGTTGTGATTTTTAGGTGACTAATTTAGATTTAATAATTAGGGCATCATAATTTGTGTAACCTTAAGTTTTAGAATAGTATTAACTTAGGGTATTAACACCTAACATTTATCATCTCATAAGACACGTCATAAAATTTAATAAATTTTTAAGCAATTTTGTGAAAATATTGAAAAGTACAGACTAAGAGAGTTCTGTCTAGGAGGCTGATTCAGTTAGCATTCTACGCTACCAGTATTTTCTGAGAACGTTACTCTTTCTAGGAGGTTGGTTTTTAAGGAGGCTTTGCCCCACCAATCTCTCTTGCGAGCACTCTTAGAGGTTGCGATTCGTGGTTCTACAATATTGTTTTCTCTGTTTGAAAAAAAAATAAAAAATAAAAGAATAAAAAATAAAAATAAAAAGTGAAACGTTATATGGTGAATAAATCGTGATAGAGTCGAATTGGGGAGATTTGCAAGAAGACAAAACCTTAATGAATCTTCTTCACACACGTCTAGTCCTCCATCAACCCCAGCCTCATTAGCAATTGGAAAGCCATTTGCAATGGCTCAAAATGAGGAGTCCAATTGAAGATTTTAAATGATTATCTTCACCTTACGCATACGGCTACACCATCATGCATAATGTTTCCCCCCAATATGTCAAATTTCGATTCAAGCCAGGCATTATCTAACTCTTGCCGACTTTTCTTGGAATGGAGAGCGAGAATCCGTACGTACATATTAAGGAGTTTGAAGAAGTGGTGGCCACCTTTCACAACCGAGTTGAAGCCACAGACTCTGTGCGATTGAAATTTTTTCCTTTTTCTTTGAAGGACAAAGGCTAAAAGCTGGTTATATTCTCTGTGAGCTAGGTCTATTGGAACTTGGGAAGAAATGACGACATCATTTTTCAATAAATACTTCCCGGACCATAAGACCAAGGTTTGAAGTGACAGACCTTGACCTTTACCCAAAAGGGCATTGAAACTCTTTATCAAGTTTGGGATCGGTTCAAGGATCTGTTAAATTAATGTCCCCACCATGGTTGAGTTGGTGCCTGTCAGTTATTTCTATAAAGGACTCACGATCCGAGAGCGCCAGTTTGTGGAGATGATGTGCAATGGTGAATTTCTCCAAAAGGCTTTTGAATATCTTAATGAGTTAGCTGAGAAAGCTCACACATGGATTGGTCCAAGTGCTACTGATAACACCAATCGGTCCTGGCCAGCTAGAATCTATCAACTAAGGGAAGAGGACAATCTCAAAGGCCAAATTTAGTCTTTGACACGACAAATTGAGACCCTCAAAACAAAAGAAGGTAGAGAAATTCACATGGCTGCTAGGGCAGAGTTACAAGAGCCCTACTTCGTTTGTGGAGGAGTGGATCATCTAGCTAAGGATTGTCCTGCTTACAATAAAATGAGATAGGTTCACGAGGAGCAATGCAATGCCTTAGGGACATATAACAAACCTTTCTCTAAAACATACAATCTGGATGGAGGAACAATCCAAATTTCAGTTGGAGAGACTTCAACCAAGCGAAACCATCAGGAGGACAATAAAGAATTGAGCAACAGCTACAACCACCAAAGGTGTATTCAGCACCTCAATACAATGCTCAACAGCCGAGGAGTTCTCTTGAGAACATCTTGCAATCTTTCATGAAGGCCCAGAGTAAGACGAATCAAAAGTTTGAGTCATTGTTCACACAAATGGTGGAAGAAAGTAAAGAGATGAATAGTCAGATCACAAAGCTGACTAGACCTTTGGCTGTTCAAGAACGCATCAAACCTAAAGGGCCAACATATGACACAAACCTCATGTCATGATAAATAAACTATTAAGGAGGTGAATGCTCATAGTGGCAAGATTTTGGAAGGACCATTGACAAATGCCACCACTTCGAGTAGTAAGGAAGCTGTGCTTAAGAAAGATGAGCCAAAGAGTATTCCGGTAAAGGTGCCTTTTCCCGAAGCTATGTGTCCAACTAGAAAAGTGTCAGAACACCAAAGTGAGATCCTTGAGTACTTGACTTAAGTGAAGATTAATCTTCATTTGCTTCATGTTATCAATCAAGTGTGTGCTTATACTAAGGTTATCAAGGATATGTGCACAGTCAAAAGGAAGCACTATGTTAAGAAGATAACATTCTTGACAGAACAAGTAAGCGCGGTGATCGAGCAGAAAACACTGCCTAAGTACAAGAATCCTGGTTGTCCCACCATTTCTTATTAGATTGGGACTCATAAGTTCAGTAAAGCTTTGCTTGATCTAGGAGTGAGTGTTAACCTCATCCCATATTTTGTCTACTCGCAACTTGGTCTTGGCGAAATTAAGCCAACATTTGTGGTTTTGTAGTTGGCTGATAGATCAATCAAGAAGCCTCAGGGGATAGTTGAGAATGTTTTGGTTCAAATTGATAAGTTCTATTATCGTGTTGACTTTCTAGTCCTGGATACTCAATCTGTGGCGAGTATGGAGTCTAAAATTCTCATTATCCTTGGAAGACCTTTTCTTACTTTAGCCGATGCTCTCATCAACTATAGGAATGGTATGATGAAGATATCCTTTAGGAACATGACTTTGAAGGTGAATGTGTTTCATATTGCAAAGCAACCACGTGATGATGACGAGTGTCACCAAACATTTTTGATCGACACACTCATCTCGGAGGAGGTTCAGCTATGTACCAATTCTGATAATCTTGACGATTTTCTCTACAATTCTGAATTTGAGGGTTCCGATCCTTGTGAGTTGGCCAAAAATGTTGCCATTTACGAAGACTCACAAGGCAAGAAAAGCCAAAACCATCCACCGAAGAGACCCCAACACTCAAGTTGGCTTAACTACATGAAAATCTGAAACATGTCTTCCAAGAAGCTGGTTGATTAACGCCCAAAAGTGTCGTTCACAAGTGGTTAATTGTAGCACAGAACGGTGGTCGTATTCCTAGAGAGATGACATAATAAACAAGATTAGCAGAATAAGAACATTAGAGAAAAATAAATAACAAGTAAATTAAAGAAAAAGAAGAGTATTTTTGAGACTTTTTTGCAAATAAAATAAAAAAGAGAGAAGATTTGTGTGAAGGAAATTCAGTAGTGAAAACAGTAAGGTGTCAAGAATTCCTAATATTTTGTACAACAATTCAAGTTTTGATTCACAAAATAAAAGTATCGAATAAATTAAATCTCTATGTTGACTCTGAAAATATTATTATTACAAGTTATCCAAAATCGACAATATATCAATTTAACAATATTGCAAAAAAGACAATTTGTAAAATAATTTGAATGACAAAATAATGACAGAATTACATAAGAAAACCGTGACTGAACTCATATAAAATTTGGCACATAATATTTTAAAAAAATAAAGGAAAGATGGATGAGATTTAATTCATTTGAATATTGAACTTTACAACACAAGGAATCAAAACCTGAATCGGGTCAATGATAAAATTTCATCTCTAATCTCACCAAGAAAACTCTAGCCTAGCTTGCAAAGCATTCTCACAACTTCTAGAGAGAAAATATGAGAGTGATAGCAAGACGGCAGAAAATTGAATATAAAAGCTTCAGGTCAACTCTTCTATTTATAGTGTTTAGGAAGCTGCCTGACAAATGAGGAAAAAAATCTCTAAAAACAGAAAATTACGAAAACATGGAAACGAAATAAAATTACAATGAATTTGGAAAAATTAGATATTTAATTTGAGGAAACAATTTGTTGATTGGATCTGATTTGGAAACTAAATGGGATGTTGATGGAGAGAAAATAATCTGAAGTTCCATGTGCCATGCGCTAAATGGATCCTTTTGAATGGGTTCTGTGTGTTGCGTCTGGATTAGCTAAGGAATCCTGGAGTTGGTCAATACGGAAGTGCACGAAAATAGTTGGCGCGTGCAGAAATGAGGGAGACTAGCCGCGTGTAATGACCCGCACCTCCACCTAGTATGATATTGTCCGCTTTGGCCTGAGCCCGCACGGATTTACTTTTGAGCCTCACCCCAAAAGGTCTCAAACCAATGGTAGGTGGTGTCATTCCTTATAAACCAGGGCCTATCTTCACCTCCAAGCCATGTGGGACTGCACAACTTACCTAGAGATGTCAAACGTGCCGTGCCGGGCCGGCACGGCACGCTTGACCACGGGCCTGGGCCGGGCCTGAGAAGAAAAACTCAGGAATGAGGCCTTGGCCCTGGTCCATGAGGGCCAGGGCCGTGCCTAGGCCCAGGCCCTTCAAGGGTCGTGCCTGGGCCCAGGCCCTTGAAGGGCCGGCCCTGGCCCTTGAAGGGCCGGCGCTCAAGGGCCTGGGCCCCTTCAAGGGCCGTGCCTGGGCCCAGGCCCTTGAAGGGCCGGCGCTCAAGGACCTGGGCCCTGGCCCTTGAAGGGCCGGCCCTAGCCCTTGGCCCTTGGCCCTTGTATTTTTTTTTTTAAAAAAATTTATTCAAAAAAATATATATCATATGCCCCAAAAGATGTGATTTTATTGAATTGACGTAATAGGAGTACACATAAATGACTGCCTCATTAAAAACCTTGCTAAGTAAAACCCGTGGGGAGATCGGGACAAAATCTTAGCGAAGGAAAAAAGAGTACAGTAGCTAGGAATAGTAAATTACAAATCTAAGTGCTTCTAGAAGATTCTGTTATTTCTAAGTTAGAAAAATATTCTTGCATCGAATCATCTGTGTATTGTTGTTTTCGTCTTCTGGCATCTTCCCAGTCTTTACTCGGGGGGTGGGTGCAGGGCGGACGATTTTAAAGCGGACTCCCCATTCATTAGATAGAGAAGATCACCAAGATTTCGTGATCCGCTGCCGAACTTATTCCAATTCAATGAGCATTCTCGATATTCAATATTATGCCTTGAAGAGGACTCGAACCTCCACACGCACATTAGTCCCTCCAAGATGTCTGGATGCATTCTGCTTCTCTTCTCGTCAAGAATTCGGTTACTTGCGCTAAAAGCTTACTCTGATGCTACCGTTGATACTGGAGTTGTCAGAATGTCACGAGCTATTATGGATAGTGTTGGAAAACGATCTGTCTTGCTCTTCCACCATTGTAAGATGTCTAGTTTGTCGTCATCGATTACAAAATTTGCTTCAAAATATTTGACTAGTTCCGTAGACGCTTGTGTTAAGGACAATCCTGCCGTTTTCTCTTTCTTCTTCAAGAAACTCCATGACGATCCTTTAGGCCCCGAACTCGTAGTTGATGAAGTTCCCTGTTCTTTTTGACTTGTGCTATATTTTACTACATACAAACTAAAAACTTTTTCTAACATTTTCTTAGCGTCAGTAATACTTAGTTGCATATCTATATTTAAATTCTCTGCGGTAGCAGTCATTAATGATTCAGTTCCATCTACTTCGCACCTAGGATCTAAAATAGTTGCCAATGCATATAACATAAGACAACCTGACCAATAATTTTTAAATTTATTTTCCATTAAGTTAACTATATTTTTAAAAAGTTATGTATCCCTATAATAAGAAAATGTTTCTGAAATATTAAATAGTTGATGTAAAGCTAAATGTGCAGTTGGATAATAAACACCAGAAAGTAATTCAGTAGCATTGTAAAAAACTTCTAAAAATTTAAAAAATACTCAAGAATTTGCCAATCGAATCGAAAATTAAAATTTGATCGTTCTTTACTGTTTACATATGTCGTGATAAGCTATGAATATGGAGTGCCGCCTTCAACATTAAATATGTTGAATTCCACCTATGTCTCACGTCGGTTGGAAACTTTCTTGGGATCCGACTGTTCTCGCAATATTGTTTGAATTCTTAGAGCCGAGCTCGAACTAGATATGAAGGATAATGCTTCTCTAATATTTGTAAGATTAATCGAGATATGTTCAATTCTGCCTGAACTACTAAATTAATTATGTGACATGCACACTGTTGATGAAAAATTTGCCCTCCAAATGCCGGTTTCAAACTACGTTTAAATAGATTAATTGCAGCTATATTAGCTGACGCATTATCAAAAGTAATTGTTAAAACTTTATCTTCTATCCCATAAAACCCAAAAATTTCCATTATTGTACTAAAAATAGCTGTTGCGTTATGAGGATATGGACATAAACGAAAACCAATTATTCTTTTTTGTAAAACCCAATCGTCATCAACATAGTCTTGTTTGTGACACATAAATATCCAGTTTTATTACACCCCTCCCACAGATCAGAAGTGCAAGACACAGTAGCATTAAAAGTCCTAAAATTATCAACAAGAGATTGTCTCATTGCATAAAAAACTTTCATGCAATCAGAACGGGTTGTGTTTCTACTTACCCGTTTAAATTGTGGGCAAAAGGCTATCTGAATGAATTCTTCAAAGGAGGCATCATCTGCAAAAGAAAGAGGCAATTCGGCACTAGCTAGAAATTTAGCTAGTGCCTCACGAGCACGTTGTGCATCGTATGTAAAATTTTGTAACCCATGTGATGTGAGTGATAGTGTTTGTTGGCGGGAGTCTACAGTCCCACCTTGGTGCAATGGTAGACATGCTTTCCAATGTCTATCCAGATGACCAGTACCCCCACCCTTTTTATTAGAAAAATGCTTTTTACAATATTTACATACCGCACGAATTTTCATCTCACCTGTTTTTGGATTTGGTCGGGGCTCCTCGGTGAAATGCTGCCATGCCGAAAAAGTTCGCGGCCTTTTTCCTCTACTGCGATCTCCAGCTTCCTCGTTGTGTACTGAAGCATTATCCACCGGAGCATTTTCTGGTTCAGTGGGGGTGGGGTTGGAAGGCATCATTTCTTCTTCTTCCTCAAAAAATGTCTCATCACCAAGCTCAGGAAGAGCAGTGAAATCAGGAAAGTTTGGTGAGGCCATTTTCTGAAAATTGATAGAACTTGATTGAACTTTGTAAATGAAAGAGTTAGAAAATGAATGAACGCGAGAAAAAAGCTTAGAATCAAAATCAAAGAGAGAAGTTGAGAGATAGAATGACAGTGAGATGAGAAGATGAGAGTGAATTGTTGTGTGAGATTTATGGTGGAATTAAGGGATATTTATAGGGAATTTTAGGGTTAAATTTTAGTATTTTTCCGTTGGGCCCTTCGCGGGCCCAACGTGCGGCACGTGACGGGCCTCCCGTTTGGCCCATCACGTGCCAAACGGGAGGCCCGTGACGGGCCAAATGGGAGGCCCGTCACGTGCCGAACTTCAAAGCCCGCAAAGGGCCCACTGGACCAAATGAAACGGGCTTCTTTGTGGGCCGTTTCGCGGGCTTGGGCTTTGCCGAATAAGGGCTGAATCCGGGCTTGGGCCGGGCTGAATAAGGGCCGCGGGCCTCTGCGTGCTTGGGCCGCGGGCTGAGAAGTTGAGGCCTAGCCCTAGTCCATCACACGTGCCGTGCCGGCACGGCCCGTAACAGTAACGAACCGTGCCGTGCCGAATCATGCACTATTGCGGGCTGTGTCGGGCCGTCCATGGACAACCCGACCCATTTGACACCTCTAAACTTACCATTTCTTAGTCTTATGCCTCAAGGGATTGATGGCTGTCACAATCACCCCTCCTTATGGGGGCCCAACGTCTTCGTTGGCCACATTTCCGACTGGGTAGAATCTCTAATACCGTATGTAACGATCCGCACCCTCACCTGGTGATATTGTCCACTTTGGGCCTGAGCCCGCACCGTTTTAATTTTGAGCCTCAACCTAAAAGGCCTCATACCATTGGGAGATGGTGTCGTTCCTAATAAATTATGACCTATCTTCATCCCCAGGCGATGTGAGACTGCACAACTTACCGTTTCTTGGCATTATGCCTCAAGGGATTGATGACTGTTACACAAACGAACTTTGTTTTTAGTAAATTAAGTATTGTTAGAAAGATCTTGATGTCTATTTTCATTTGGCACAAGTTTCATGTTATTTTGGGTTTTCTATGATTTGTTATGAATTTTTAAATTGATAAAGGTCAGGTTGTCAGTTTTTGTATGATTTGAAAATTTTGTGTAATTACTGGAATTTTTTGTGTCTTGATATTATCAAATGATGGAATTGGCCTTTTAGGCGTTGTTTCAATATGATGGATGGATTTGATGAATTAATGTTTTTTAATTTTATTATATTTATAATTTATGGCATAAACAGTTCGCGTCACTGTTGAGAAATTTCAAAAGGTTAAGTAAGGCGCTCATGTAAGTACACTCTCACCTGCAGCATGAATTGAATAATTGAGAAGTACATGATTTTGATGTTTATAATAATGTTATGACGCTTTTAATAATTCTCTTATGATGACGTTTTGAAGAAAAATGTATATATATGTAATTTTATGATTTTAAATGGCATTGTATACCATTGATGGTGACCGATGATGGGCGGTTGGCATGGGATTTGCTACCCTATGCCATATGTGGCTAGCACTCTATGATAGTACAACGTCGAGCCCAATATATGATAGATTTTAAAGTTAAAACATGTTCAAAAATAATTTTTCTCATGATGAATAAAAACATTCATTTACATTTGTAAGATTTAAGTGTCTTACTAAGCCTTTGCTTATGTAAGTTATTTCATGTTGTAGAAGAACTAAAGAGTAAGATGTAGCTATGGAGAATTATGGAGTGAATGCGAGTTATGCGTGATAGGAAAACGGGAGAAACTATCATGGGATGAAAGTGCTTAATGTTAAATAAAATATTTATTTTTTTATTTTATTGTTTTGGAACTTTGGTTTATGGTGATTTTGATTTGAAGAATATTTTAAACTTCTTTTAAGTTTATTTCACAGTATGGATTTTAATAATTAAGTTGAACCAAAATGTTATTTTTTTTCTTTGAGGACGTTCAAAATTTTTAAAATTTTAATATGTTTAAAAAAAATTTAGGTTTTCTTAAAGTCATTCAAAGTAAAGTGTTTTAAGTTTAACTATTTTCTTTAAGACGAAAATGTTTGAAAGTTAAGATAACTATGACGATCCGTGAGGGGTCGTTTCACCACGGGACATTTGGTGCGCACAGAGGAAACTGGAAGGATGGCAGCTATCATACGGGACCCACATTGAACTGGGCAAAAACGTGCTTTTGGTTACACATCGCGGAAACGTGAGTTGGTCCATGCAAGGTGTTGATGACGCGCGCGCAGAGCATTGGGGGAACGTGGGAAGAGCTGGGAAACGTGTAGGACAACTGAGGCCCACACAGAGTTGGCTTTGCGGCTCACTCTCCCTCTCTTAGCTTGGCTTGGCGGCTTAGATTGGCTGAAACATGGCTTTTCATGGCTTCTTCTTGTGTAGCTTTTTACACTGCTTTTCATCTACAAATAATTAAGTGAAAACTAAAAAAATTTCAATTAAAAATATTTTGAATAAAAATAATGGAATTGTTTAATTAAAGCTTAAATATTGTAATATTATATAAATCAAAAGTAGTATTTAGGGTGCAGTTTCATGCACTTATCACTAGTGATAGCCTTCATGTTATCATTTCGTCTAAACTGGATGCATTCCAAGTGCATTAGTAAGTTGATATGCTGTGTAAACACAAATCGGCATTGAGTTGGACGATAGCTGATATTAAGGGTATTAGCCCCTTAATTTACTTCCATCACATCAACTTGGAAGACGGGGTTAATCCACGAAGGGATCCCCAAAGGAGACTGAACCCAACTATGAAAGAAGTCGTGAAAAATGAAGTCTTGAAGCTTCTGGATATAGGAATCATCTATTTAGTCACCGATAGCAAGTAGGTTAGTCCAACTCAGGTAGTGCCTAAGAAATCAGGGGTGACAATGGTGGAGAATGAGAAAGGGGCTCTTGTCCCCACAAGGATTGTGACTAGTTGGCACATGTGCATTGACTACCGAAAGCTGAACGCCGCCACCCGCAAGGATCAATTCCTGCTTGCATTCATCGACCAAATCCTAGAACGAGTGGCTGGTCATCTTTAGTATTGCTTTCTTGATGGCTACTCATGTGTTGGGAATAATGTCCTAGAAGCATGAGATGTAATAGGATATTTATTATTTATTTAATAAAAGAGTTTATTCATCATTTTATGTGCATATATTTATGAATATTTTATGAATATCAAATAAAAATTCCTTAATTATTTATATAACCTTAAACATGGTATATAAGTGTTGTATACGAGAAGATAATGTTTAAGGATAATAATCAAAAAGTGATGTTCGTAATAAATCTAATTAAAGTTCATAATGTTTAATTAGAACATTACTAATACATGTCATTCCCATTTAGAATGGAACGTGTTATCCGCACTGTTAATATGGTGAGATATTAAATGAGTGTATTTCGCATAATGAGATTGTGTGGAACATGGACACAGACACAATATGAATTTCTAATAATTTTTGTTAAGCATAGAAATTCTAATTGAGTCTACCGATGGTCATATATAGAATGATCTTAATCCTGAGTTCTTAACAAACTCCTATTTATGGATTTATGTCTTTTGATTTACTTGATACGGATTTCAAGACCCTGAATCCTATTCCTTGTATTTTGGAGACATGATGAAATAGGTAACTGGGAATGTTATTATACGAGATGGAATCCATTCCTTCTTGAGAAAGAAGTAGATAAATAATTCTCTTGAGTGTTGATTCGGTACTTGGATTAGTAAGAGTGCTCTGGTTCATGAATGTGTTTTATGAATCACTATCCATTACAAAATCAATGGTACTCAAAGATGAAGATATAATTAGAGAGGTTAACGGATTCTACCTGACTCTAATTATAAATTATTTATGGAGGATTGATCTATATAAAATGACTATATCAAATGGACACTTCACAGTTTAGAAGTAATTAATGTCTATAATTTCGAGAGTTCAATTCCAAGTTTATAGTGGAGTAACTATTGGAGTTAATAGAATTAATTAATTAAAGTGTTTAATTAATATAATTAATTAATTATTAATTTTATTGGAGCTCAGGATTATAGGTCCATTAGTCCCCGTGTCGTCCTTGTAATTCTACTAGACACGGAGGGCAAAATAGGAATTTTAGAATTATTGAATTCTAAAATTAAATACTCAAAAAATAATTAATTGAGAATTAATTATTATTTAAATAATGTGATTATTTAAATTTGAATTTAAATTGTGAACATAATTTAAATTTATCCTTTTGAATTTATTTGATAAGTTGTTCAATTTAGAATTAAATTAATTTAAGTTTGACTTAAATTCGAATTTGAATTTGAATTAAAATTGGACTACAGGATAAATGATGATTTTATCTTCCTTCCCTATCTGCAATTGGCTCCACACATAGGGATGAAAAACCCTAGGGTGGCCGGCCACTTAAGGGATAAGGGGTAGGAGATTTTTTGTTCCAAATTCAAATAGGAGATAGAGATTTGATTATGTTTTGAAGTTTTACTTATACTCTTTAAATATGAGAATATTAGAAAATTGTATATACAATTTTTGAAAACATTTTTCTACCCTAATTTGTTAGAGTGGCGAAATTCTCAAAGGAAAAAGAGAGGAAAAAATTTTTCTCCAAAAAATTTCACATCGTGCACGCGTTGGTGTTTGTGAAAATTTGAGTGTTTTTGAAACAACCTATTTTGTCTCACATGTGCCCACACACACGTCTACGTGGAATCAAGAAATTGACGTGGAAGACTTTGATTTTCTAAACACAAATATTGGAGCAAGGATTGTTTATGGTCAAAGAACTCAAGTTATCATCCGAGTCGGCCTCCAGGTATTTTTCCTAATTAAGTTCTTGACATATAAATTAATGTAATTAATTCATTTGTGCATAAATTAATATAATCTATAGAGTATCTCAAAATTTTTGTGAAAATTTTTGTTATACACGATCCGCGTTCCCCAACGCTTCCGCGTCTGAATTCGATTCACCAACCAACATCATGTTACTATTAGATTGAGATCGCATTAGACAATTAGGATAAGACTACTTTTACCTATCATTTTGGTACTTATACTTTTCGGCATATGCCATTTGGGCTGTGTAATGCACCAGCCATTTAACAGAGGTGCATGATGAGCATTTTTAGCGACATAGTCGAGAAGTGTATGGAAGTGTTCAAGGATGACTTGACCGTCTTCGGTGACTCCTTCGACTCGTGCATTCTCAACTTAGAAGCTATTATGACAAGATGTGAAGAGAAAGGTCTTACGCTCAACTGGGAGAAGTGTCATTTCATGGTACCATCTGGCATAGTCTTAGGGCATATTGTTTATGAGAGAGGGACTGTGGTTGATCAGTCTAAGATTGAACTCATCTCTAATTTGCCCACACCAAAGACTGTTAAAGAAGTTCAGTCATTTCTAGGGCATACTGCTTTTTATAGGATGTTTTTACAAGATTTTTCAACAATTTCTCATCCAATATGTAACTTCCTAGCCAAAGATGTCATTTTTGAGTGGACGCCTGAGTGTGAGGATGCCTTCTGAACACTCGTGGTGAAATTGACTTCTGCCCTCATCATTCAGTTGCCGGATTGGAGCTTACCTTTCGAGATCATGTGCGACACAAGCAACCATGTTGCCCTTGAACCCAATTCTTGTAATAGAAATATTTGATTGTTGGGGGCTAGATTTTATGGTACCTTTTCCACCTTCCTCTGGGTACCTTTACATTCTCCTTGTTGTGGATTACATTTCCAAATGCGTAGAAGCAGTGCCGTGTCGAACCAATGATAATGCAACAGTTGTGAAGTTCTTAAAAGAGAATGTGTTATCTAGGTTTGGTACTCTATGTGTTATCATCAGTGATCAAGGCACTCATTTCTGCAATTGATCTTTTGAAGCAATCATGCGAAAAAATATAGTGTCATTCATAAGGTTGCAACTGCCTACCATCCCCAGACTAATTGTCAAGCTGAGTTGGCGAATATGGAGATTAAACAGATTCTGGAAAGACGGTAAATCCCAACCGTAAGGATTGGTCTTCACGTCTTTTTGACGCTCTCTGAGCATATCGTACTACTTACAAGTCCCCTCTTGGGATGTCTCTCTACAGACTTGTCTTTAGGAAAGCCTATCATTTACCTGTAGAGCTCGAGCATAAGGCTTATTGGGCTATTAAAGCCCTTAACTTTGATCTTACTGCTGCAGGTATTCATCATAAGCTCCAGCTATCAAAAATTGAGGAGCTGAGGAATGATGCTTATGATAATTCTAGGATCTACAAGGTACAGATGCAAGCGGCACATGATAAACAGATCCTACGAAAGAACTTTGAACTGAATCAGAAGGTGGATCTTTATGACTCCCATCTGCATCTCCACCCAGGTAAGTTAAGGTCGTGGTGGACTGGTCCATTTGTGGTGAAACAAGTTTTTCCCAACGGTGCTGTCGAGGTAGAGGACCCGAGAGATGAGAGAGTATTCAGAGTCAATGGCCAGAGACTGAAGCACTACATTGAGCGTGTGAGCCTGGCTAAAGAGATCATTCACGAGGCTCTGGTTTACCAACCATGAGAAGTTTGCTTCTAACACTTTTGTGTCATATTTTTGTTTCTTTGTTTCGTTTGGTGTGTTTTGTGTGCTTTTATTTTCAGTTTTTTTGTGTGCTTTTATATTTGTTTGCGCGTTTTGGCGAATTAGTTCATGCGACTCAGCTTTGCTCCAGTGTTCATGATCCAGGTGTTCTCTTTCCATGTCTTCTTCATATTGCATATATTTTTAGACATTAAGGACACTATCTGATGTTGGGTTGGGGATGGTGAGCATGTTCATGCGTGAGATTAATTTTTGTCTTGTTGTTATTTTGGGTCAAAATTTTTGCGAAATTATCTAAGTATGATTTCAAAATTTTTTATTTGAGTCAGCTTTTGCTATTTTGACTATTAAGAAGTGATTTCCAGAGTTTTTTGTGCACATGCTAAACATTGTCGTAAGATGGTTGTTAATACATTTAGTTGAGAAGAATTCTTGAGTCTAAGTTTTTCATCTTTGATGAGTTGTGAGAGTTGAGAAAATAACTTTTTGAAATTTCATTGATATTTTGAGTTGGTAAAATTATTAAGAGAGCACCATTACTTGACTTGTGACATTTGCTTGAGGGATGATTTTTGGTTAGAAATAATCTTTAAAATTGAGTCATGTGTTGTAAATATTTATGTTTACGTAGTTTGGATGTACTCATATTTTGTGTTGCATAGCAGTCAGTCAAAAGAATTCCTTACTACATCAGTTCATCAATTATATGTTGTCTATTGCCTTTAAAAAAAGATAAGAAAAAAAAAAAAGAAAAAAGTGTGCCTATATTTGTTTGTATTTCTTGGTTCTTTGTTTGTTTATGAGATTTTTTTTATCCG
Source organism: Morus alba (assembly GCA_012066045.3). Classification (NCBI taxonomy): domain Eukaryota; kingdom Viridiplantae; phylum Streptophyta; class Magnoliopsida; order Rosales; family Moraceae; genus Morus; species Morus alba. The sequence goes on along the minus strand of CP050229.2, from coordinate 8,125,207 downwards.
AATGAAATCCCGAAAGCTTATTTATGGTTTGAGTGATGGATTGTTCCAGATATTTGATTTGCCTATCTTTGATCAATGTTTGTTTATTAGCTTGTCTTTAAAGTTCATTCTCCCACTTGAGCGTTGACTAATTGATTTCCAACTCCATGAGTGAAAACCCTTTGCATTAAAATATTTCTGACACCCGTGAGGTAAATGGAGTTGAGACTTTTTCTTTGTGAATTTTTTGATGCTATTTGTATTATGGAATATGGTAAGAGGGATATGGTTTGGTGCACATACACACAACTCTACAGTTATGACTGAAGTAGTTTTGATAGCATTTTCTGATCACTTACTAACATTTTGTTTGATTACTTAGGTGATTTTGCTTGTTTTTATTTGAATTTTTTACTTGACTTGATTTTTCTTTCTCTTGAATTGCTAGGGACTAGCAATAAGCTGGTTGGGGGTTGTGATAAGTGCACAAATTTGCACTTTTTGGTGTATATAATTGTTAAATAAATTAGGTTTTAATTAAATATTTTTATAGAATTAATTTTATGTGGAACTATTTTTTTTAATTTAATTTGTTTTGTAGGGAAATAAAACATTTAGGCCAAAACTAAAAAGAAAGAAGCCCATCAGCAGCCGTTCGTCGAGCTGAGTTGGCCCCTAGAGTCCTCTAAGCTCTCGCCACATGTCACTTTTTGGCACGCCTCAGCCGCATGGGACCCAGCTGTCCCCACACACATGCGTGTTTGGCGCGCATGGTTTCCTCCCCCGGGTGAGTCAGGCAACCTTCTTTCCACTTCTGCGTGGGTCCCACCGTGCAGCAGCTCTCCTTCTGCACTCGTCACGTGTCCGTAGCTGTCGGCCAAATTATTACTCTCAATCTTTCCTCGTGCGACACATGTCTCACCCACTTGAGATTCCTCAACTGATTCGTTTTGTACCGTTGATATCCCATGGTTAATTTCCACATTCATTCTCCAAAATAAAGCCTTGTAAATCCAATTTAATTGGATAAAGGCATTTTCTTTCTTTGTTTTTCTTCTTTGCCAAATGCTTTTTCAAATGCCCTAAAAACTCTATAAATAGGAGCATTATTAAGTGTGTGGTTATTGTTGATTTTTAGCCTAAGCTTAGACACTTTTTCTCTCATTGTATTGCTAGAATGCTTTGCAAGTTAGGCTAGAGTTCTTGGGTGAGGCTAAAGATGATTTTATATGTGTAATGAGCTTATTTGAGTTTTAATTCTCTAATGGTTTGTAAGTTTTATACATTTGAGTAAATAATTTTCTTTTACCATATTTATTCCTCGTATCATTATATTTTATTATCAATTTTTATATAAATCTAGTCAAGCTCTTTTTATGTGATTGTTGTATGATACAATATATTATGAGATGTTATTTTATGAGTAGTCTTTTACTGTAACATTACTCCGAGGTATGTTGTCGCTTTTAGATTTCTCATAAGATAATTTTTCCTAGTTCTATACGTGAGAATTTTGTTTACTCGAATACATTTTTATTCACAAGTTCTTCAAATTTTATTTTTCGATTGATTGTTTGGGATGTGAAATTTTCAATTAAGTCAATTTATGAGTCAAAATCCAAATAAGTGAACAAAGCATATAAAGGATTGTCAATGTGTTACCACTTTTAATTATTGAATTTTCTCCATTTTAAATTGCATAGTCTTATAATTAAAAATTATTTTAAACTCACAAAAACACTTATTTCTTTTTTTTGTTCGATTGCTTACTTCTCTAATGCTTTTGTTGTGCTAATCTCTTTTGTTTGTTTTTATCACCTCCTTATGGGATAGACCGTTTTAATTGTGCTACAATTAACCTCTTATTTTATTTTTATTTTTTTGACACATTTGGGTGTAATCACTTGGTGAGCTGATAATTTAAAATTTTTCTTTATTTTCTGTCTCTTTATTTTCTTTTTGATTTTCTTTCTATTTGTTTTCTTCGCCTCTCTGATCTTTTGTAGTTTTCCTTTTTCATAATTTCTTCTGAGAATTTCACCATAACAAAAAAAGAAAAAAAAAAAGTTAATATCTTGGATATACCTGATAAGCAGTTGAAAAGAGCTCCCAAGAAAGTAGCATTACCAGAACTCTGGTTAACTAGCATCAACAATATCAACTATACAATATATTATTTTATGCATATTTTGACGCAATTGATCATCTTCCTCACTGCTAATCTTAGTAGTTTATATGAAGCTTTAGGACTGCTAAGTGGGAAATAAGCTTATTATACAAACCTTTCCATTCTATAAAGAACAGTAACAAATTCAAAGAGATCACAAGCTTTTAGATTGAGACACTGTTGGGGATTCCCTTGCCAGTAAGTCCACCTTCACTAGTAGGAAAGAGCAAAGTGTAAGGCATCTTGACCGGCCCGACTCGGTTTTTTAATCTCTCATCATTGTTCATGCTTATAATTTTGTCCTCAATTTCACCAAGTTTCTTTCCAAATCTCTCAAAGGCTTCCAATGGATTTGTGTCTGTTGTCCATTCATGAGTGTCCCTTTGCCCGAGATAGACCTCATCAGAAGCATGCCTTGACAGAAGCTCAATGATGGAAATGCCAACGAGGGTCTGAAGTTGGGCAGTGATGGTCTTCAAGAAGGCCTTATCAGGGTCAGATTGAAGCTCTTCGTATTCTGGGGTGCCCTTTTCGGGCATGAATCGACGGCTCACTGTAGGGCGGTTTGGAAGATATCCTGCATAAGGGTATTGCCCAAAGTTGACAGCTGCATGAAGGGCAGAAGCAATCCATATGATTATGGTGCACGAGTCGATTAGCTCTTCGCGTGTCTGCATTTTAGGCCACCATGGCTCGTTTTTCTTGTCGCCGTGACCCTCCTCTCTTAGTTCCTTCCACCATGACTGAAGTTCTGAGTCCTTTTGAACCGTCTCATCACTCTTGTAGTAATAAGAGCAATAGTCTTCAACCCATGTTTTGATTGCATACCAAATCTCAAGCCCATCAGCAGCGTAGGGATAGTCCTCTATCAGCAGGTGAAGACCATGCGGCGAATTGGAGTCCTGGATTGCCACTCCCCTGCATTGAGAGCCAAGTCATTGAAAAAAGAGCATTTTGGAACGCAAATTTTACTTTTTTGAGAGTTTTAACTTGCCGGAGTCAAAGGAGAGAATGATGAGGAGCATAATAGAAATAGAAAGTAGTATTAAGTATTATTTCCTAACATTCTGCAGCAGTTTATTAAAGTTTTCCAGAACTGTTTCAATGAGTATCCTATGATTGATAATTAGGTAGTTTCCACTATTTGTTAGTTTACTTTCCTATTGTTCTCCTCTCTCTCTAAATTCAAACTCTTCTCACTCTCGTCTATAATTCTTCCTCTATATCTCTCCCTTTCTCAATTCTTCCTCTCTTTCTATTCTCTTTCTTTCTTGACTGTCCTTCATCACTTATGATGTTGAATATTTAAATAGGGGTATTAAGTTTGTGACTGTAGTTCAAACAACATACTTATTGAATATTTAGGTTTCCTCCCTACTCTTCTCTTTCTGTATCTCCTCGTCTCTCTCTTTTCTCTAATTCCTCCTCTATTGCCAAATAATTGTTAAAATATAAAAACTATTGTTGCCCATCTTCTAACAGCTTAAACTTTTAGGATGAATTGTTAAAATATAAAAATTATTGTTTACCAATCCATCTTAAAAGCTTAAGTTATTAGGAGGTGAGCTAATAATAGTTTTTATATTTTAACAATAATGACATGTGAAATTGTGACTTTTCTAACTATGGTCTAGACTCGAAAAAGGACTTGCCTCTTGATGAGATCTGCCGGGAGGGCCTGCTCGGGGAAAACCCAATTCTTGTAAACTACTGATGACATCTCCATGGCATACTTTGCTGGGAAAACTGTGAACTCAAGAATTCCACCTGCATTGATGAGGATTTGCCTAGCAAATGCGTTTATGTTCATGGTGTCTCGAAAATGAGGATGCAAGAGCTTGTGAATCGGGTGGAGAACGCTCAGCTGCCTATTTGTCGCTATCACGAATGGCTCAATCGCAGCGTGAGTGTTCAACCTGTGGTCAAACCCGAAATTGAAAGAAAATGAATAAACCAATCAGCAGAATTATATAGTCCAAGTTATTATTTACTCTTTTGACATGACTAACATACCAATGACTAATGAGCTGATGAACCCCTGAGTCGTTTACAGCCACATATGCCTTGGCTAGTTGCCAAATTGAACCTTCAACGCCTTCTTCAGCTGGGGTATATACTTTGCTAATTGCACCAAACTGATCACCATCGGGATGCGGTAAGCTTAATTCAATCACCAATGGCTTCAAAGTCCCATCATTTTTCAGGAAAAGGAGTGTCCTACTAGCATAAGTCTTTGTGGAAGTTGAGTTAATCCTTCTCAGGTAAGGGAACAATGTGTCATGGTGGTCCAATATAAACAACTTGTTCTTCTCTATTGCCTGTTCAATCACATTAAAAACAGAAAAAAAAAAAAAAAAAAAAAAAAAAATCTTCGTTATATCAACAATTATATTTGAAACTCTTCTGTGAAAATTCAAGCCATGATTTACCTCATTCACAGTGAGCCCATCAAGGTTATTCTCTATGTGTTGTTCAGTTATGGTACTGGTGTGATCACCATACACTTCTTGGTCGAGCTTGCTTCTTGGTGGGAATTCCTGCATTTAAATAAGTCGTAGTGCTTAGACATGAAAAAAAAAAAAAAAAAAAAAGTTACATCTTTTTTATCTTCATCATTGAAAATAATTTTTGTGAATTACTTGGAGACGACTTATGATAACAGGGTTCACTCCAGACAACATTTCTCTTGCAAACTCTTCATCAGTCCTCCATGCAGACCTATCCTCTGCTCCAAATTATTGAGACAACACAAATTAAATATAGGGGTATTTGCATAAATAACTAAAATCAATATTTTTGACCACTTTTTCATTAAATATTCATAAAATTTTACTTCTTATTTGTGTCTACTGTCTGGTAAATAATTGAAGCGAATCATCGATTTATACCCTATTAAAGGACATAAAACTAAATAAATAATAAATAAATAAAACAATGTTATTAAGTGTCAGTAGTGCTTAGTATCACCCACTACATAGAGCCTGCCAACATTTGAGGCCCATGTTTTATTAATGGTTGTCGTGGTGCTTAGCACCAATAATGGCCCAAGTATTTTTCATTAAAAGAAAGATTATAGATATTTTCTTAAAAGAAGACAAACATGAGAGCATTAAACTGATAATACGAGTCAAATGCTGTTGTATATAATACCTTTGACTACTTGAGGAAGAGGGTATTTTAGGAGTTGTGCACCATCAGTTCTGAAAATTTCTTTGAGCAACTCAGCAGGAATCTTCTCTCTAATGTGCTTAAGCAAGTCCTCTGGCAGCTTAATTCCTCCTTCATAAATGTCCATTACATCTTGAAAACTATCGAACTCACTCGGAGTTTTGTCAAACACGGATTTTAGCTCAGGTGTGATCACTTGAGCAACTGATTTCAGTGCAAAAGCAAGGAAATCTGACAGCTTCAAGTGACCGAATCTTTCGTCTCGCGGAACATAAATGTTCAAACTCATGAGAATCCCAAGCCTGCTCTCAGTCTTAGGATCTGTAAATAAATGAAATTCACATCCAAATTAAACTTAAAAAATAAATGTATGACGAAAGGAAAACGTATGGATAGATCTTTGAACTCAAAGATAAGTACTGTTTTAAACTCAGATAATTATGTCACACATCAAAGTCAATATCAAGAATGTAAAACACATCCAAAATGGCCCCTAATTGAAGAAAAAGCAAGAATGAAATATTGATCTAAAAGTGTAAAGATGAATATGTCTTACTTTGTCAAGTATCCCATTATCAAGTTTCCTCTTCTTTTTTTTTTTTTTCTTCTTCTGGTTGAGTTTCCTATTTTGGTACTGGACCTATAACTGATGTATTTTGTAATTTTAACTCAGAGAATGGTTGATGAATGGCTACTGAGATTATTGGTTTTCTTCCTCTTGTGTTATTATGTTTCTCCATTTTAGTTCTACTCTTCTATCTAAATTCTATCTCTTTTATTTTGGTCCTATGTCTCTTTTATCTCTCTTCTTCTTCTTCTTCTTCTTCTTCTTCTTCTTCTTCTTCTTCTTCTTGTTTTGTAATTCCATTTCAGAGAATGGTTGATAAATAAATATTGAGATTATTGGTTTTCCTCCTTTTGTGTTCTTGTTCTGTCTCTAGGATCATTTACATCTTTCTCGTAGTTTTGTTTCTCTATTTAGTTCTACTCTTCTATCTAGAATTATCTCTTCCATTTTGGTCCTCCAACATATATCCAAATTAGCCCCTAAGTGGCTGCAAAAACCAAAGATACCAAATTCCCTATTTCTAATAGCTAATTGAAGAAAATGTTAAGATCAAAACAGTGATGTAGAAAAGTAAATTAGATGAGTAAAAATGTGTGAACCTGTCTTGGTTGGGGGTCTGCCAGTTCTTCCTCTGCGAGGATAAGGGTACTCAGTAGAGCCTCCAAGAACAGGACGAGCATATTCTTGACCATCATCTGGATTTCCCAAATCATTGTAGTAAGCATAGTCATAAACCCTGTCCCATTCTTTAAGCTCTCCTTTTCCATTTCCTCTTAAGATTTCTAGTTCTTCTTCTCTGTACTTGATCAGTGAACTTGGAGTTTCACTTGGAAAATATGTCTGCATTAATATACATTATATTTAGCATAAAGTAGCAGCAGAGCCAGACATTTTTTTTTTTTAAAATATAGATAATATTAAAAATTAAAAATTATTTTTTATTGAATATATATTTCAAATATTTATTGGTCTAAGACCGTTTTGTGTAACAGCACCAGGGAGTTTGGCCCGGTTGCGGCTTTAGTTGCATGTTCGATCCCGCCTTATAAAATATTAATCGAGGCCATAACATAACTAAAGTTTATAAAAGATCCAAGATTTAAAAAATTTGAATGTGGGTCAACTATTATCGAGTATTATCATGTAAAAATTGAACATACATTTCAACACCTTTTTTTTAAAAGGATTGTTAACCACACAATTAACAAGGCTTATTACTTTATACATCAAGTTTAATCAAGTAAACTTGTATTTTTTTCAGGAAAAAATTGAAAAGAATTTGGTACCTTGTTGCTGAAGAAAACCCGGTCAGTATGGTATTTGGATGCAGGGTACACCCAAGAGTTGCAAACAAAGTGGACCCTACCTTCCCCAGGAACATCTTCTAAAGTGAGAGTCTTGAGGTAGAATTCACTGTGATGATTATTTCTAATTAAGAAAGCTCCTGGGACTCCTATTTCATCTTCCCATTCAAAGCTGACTTTGAATGCTGAATCTCCCGGTGTCAATGGTGCGATTGTGGTTATCCAATTCTCCAAGTATGCAGCCTTTCCAAGCTTCCCTTTCAATCCATTTGCTGCCAAAAAAAAATAAATAAAAATAAATAAATAGAAGCAAAAAAAAAAAAAAATCAATATTTGATTAAAAAAAGTTCAATAGTTCATTCTAAAGTAACTAGAGGTTAAAAAAAATAAAAATAAAAAATAAAAAACCCCACAAAAGACAATATCACAAAAAGTCTTCTAGTTAGCTTTTTTATAGCACTTTCTTAGCATGCTTGTGCTATGTTAAGGAAACTATTAAGTTAGGTCAGTCAATACAATATAATCAAAGCTGCTTCTTCCCTTTTTATATTTTGTTCAAATCAAGCATTATTTATTATCAGAGCCAACTTTTTCAACTTTTCCACATTCATTAATTTTGGTTCTTAAAGAAACGCACAAAGGGCAATCTTTCTCAGATTAAGATCAAACTGAAGCTTTAGGCATACTGTTCATTGTTTCAAGCCTTGTGAAAGAAAATCTTATTTGGAAGAAAAAAAAAAAACAGAAATTACAGGGTGATTTTTATTATCATGAAACACCAAAAAAAAAAATTTACTGGCCTTGTCAAGCATCAATGAATGTTATTTGTGAAAATGACAAGAGATGAATGGCCCCTTAAAGAAAAGAAAAAAAAAAATAAATAAATAAGTGAAGAAGGGACAAATACTCCTGCTGACCGTGGATTATTTTTACTATAATAGTTAATTTTTTTCAATCTTGCTATAGAAACGCCCTTAAAAAAAATAAACACCATTTTTAAAATTTGAAAACTTTCCCTTTAATTACCCAGTAAAAAGACGAGAAATTATCTTTTTTTTCTTTTACAACAGTGACTCCACCAACCGTTTGATTGGCTATCCCAGCCAAGCAATTATGTCAGCGCAAGAGAAGTAAAGCAATTATATTTTCAAAATTTAGTTCCTAACGTTCCTATTTATATGATTGGATTAGTAAATTTAGGCCTCGTTCACTTCACCGATTTGAGTTTTTAGTTTTAAGTTTTTACAGTAAAAAGCTCTCAGAAAATGTCACATCAAAATTTTCTGCTACAGTAAAAAGCTCTCAGAAAATATCACATCTCAGCTCGAATCGAAAACTCGAATCCGCGAAGTGAACGAGACCTTATTATTTAGATGGCATTGGGAATAAAGGTTTGTTTAATTTATACATTTAAATTAGTGATTTTTAATTTTAATATTTAAAATTTAAATTTTTTATGAGAAAAAAATAATGTAACAGAATTAAAACTATATTAAGAGACTTGGATGGAGGTTTAGGTTAAGGTTATAGACTTGGATGGAGGTTTAGATTAAGGTTATAGACTTGGATGGAGCAGTTCTGTAGACAGACTTGGATGGAAGGGCATTTTGAACCTTTTTCTATATATTAGGAGGTACGTTGAACTGTAAACATTTTAAAATAGAGTACAATTCGTAGACATTTATAAAAACAATTCTAAAATCAAAATAACATAAAAAAATGCATAATAATCCTAACCCATTTTCATTGCCTGCCAATTACATAATAGGAAGCCATTTATTTGGTCGGTAAATATGGCATTCTACTCTCTCATTTTTGGATTATATATACATACATACATGCATGCATACATACATATATATATATAGTACGTCATATATTAAGAAGAAATACAAAATTCTGCTGTGTTGTGCCTAGTAGTAAATTAGTTACCAAGTTTGACAACATAAAAAAGAGCCATAAAAACATGAAAAATTATTGAATAGCACTTGGCAGCTAGAGAGAATTAAAAACTGAGAATTACAAACCAGGATCAGCATTAACAGCACTGATGAATTGCAGAGAAACTCGTTGACCCAACAACTCATGCACGCGATCAAGAATCGATGCATGGAAATCGTTGAAATCCAACACATTTTTCTTCATCAAAACCACACTCCCTTTTATAATCTTCTTCTTATCATTCTCATGATTCTGATCACCCGTTATTGCGTTGATGATGTTGTGCAACATCTGTCTTTTTTTTCGTTTTCTTCTTCTTCCTTTTTTTTTTTTTTTTTACTTTCACAAGATCTACTATATAACTAAGCAAAGAATTTGATGATCAAGAGGTTTAAGAAAGATGGTTTTAGTAATAGAGAATAGAGGGAAAGTTGCGCCTGAAATATTAATGAAATGAGATATTGACTTGGATATGAAGCTTTGTTGTACTTGTATTTATGGAGGAAAAATGGGGTCGTTAGGCAATATCGTGGGATGATATCGACCAAAGGAAAGAAGCTTCACGGATATTGCATTTGGAAAAATTAGGAGTTGTTTTTTTTTAATGAAATTTAAAAGAAATTTTAACTCGAGTTATAATTTTATTTAAGTTAATATTCTTTTGTAAAATTTGAGTTTGAACTCAAGTTTGAGGTTAAATTTGAGTTTAAATTTCTTCTTTAACTCGAACTCAAGTTAATAAATAATATTTTTTCTATTTTTAAAAATATTATAAATTTTTTGTTTTAATTTTGATTTAGATGATTTTTTCTACACATTTACAACAAAAATACAAATAAAACCACACCTATACCCTATTAAAATTTTTCATCACGATTGAATTTTTATTAAAATACTATCTAAATATAAATTTAAATTTTGACTCACATAAACATAAACACAAAATGATTCTTAATTTAAATAATAACTCAAATTTGTACATCCAAACATAAACTTAAATTACAATTTTCAACTGAAATTATAACTCAAACTTAACTCAAAATCATCACTTAAATTACCTTAACTCAAAAATATAAAAAAAATAATCCTTTATTATTTAAGTTATTTTTATAAATACTTCCTAAAATATGTACTCAATTTCAAAATGCTCTCTGCTCTGATTGTTCAAATTCAAAACACCTTATAATATATAAAAAAATATATCCCTTCAATGCACTTGTACCTATAAATTTAACAGAATCATTGACGGTGCCATTTAACTCTATTAAAATGATTAAGCATTAAAAAATAATAAAGAATAGCAAAAAAAAAATAATAATAATAATAAAGAAGAAAAGAGCAGCTTGATATATTAAATTCAATTAATATATATATATATATCATAAATAACCAAAAAAAAAAAAAAAAAAAAAAAAAAAAAAAAAACAATCTTCTTCTTCCTCTTGGCTTTACTCGCAGTTGCAGACCAAAAAATTAAACCCAAACCCTAATCAGTTTTCACAGTCAAAATGTGACCCAACACCCTGCAACCCCACTGCCCCTCGGAACCCAGCCAAGCCCCCTCCCAATTCTGCCGCCTATTTCACGAACCTAGCCAATCGCTCCGCCCACTTCTCGAACCCAGCCAATCGCGTCGCCACCTCGCAAAGCAAACGAAGTCGCCTCCCCATCGTGTCGAACCTCCAAACCTTTACGTTATGAATCAAACCCAGGCATTCAGAGGCTTTCTTCCACAATTATGCTCTGGTTTTTTTTCTAAATAAATGAGAGAGTTTTTCTTGCTCGTGTCAGCCAAAGGCAAGAGGGGAGGGCTCCGCAGCTGGGTGATGTGCTATGGCGGAGGCGGAGAAGTGCTTGCGACGGGGATGCTTCACGACGACGACTGAGTCAATGTGATTTCTTTGATTTGATTGGTTTTGGGTGTTGTGAACTGTGAATAAGAGCTGGATTTTTTTCAGTTTAGGGTTCAAAGCGAAGAGAAGAGGAGTTTAGAGAAAAATGGCGGTTTAATTTGTTGGTATTTACTTTCTTTCAGTGAACGTGAACGGAGAAGAAGCAGATTAAGGTCGGAGATGGGAACATGGAAAGTATGTGTTAATTAGATTGGGCTGTCATATTAGAATTTTTTATTATAATAAAAAAATTAAATGCGTTGATAATTTTTTATTGTAATAAAATTTAAATTTTAAATTTAAATAATTAAAATGAATAAAATTTTAATTTATTTTTATTTTTTTTTTTATTTTTTTGTCATTTTATATTAAACATATGTTTAAAGTAAAAATTCATATTATAATTTAAATTATAATTTATAATTTATTTTAATATTTTTTTTCATAAAAATATATGTAAATTAAGAATAATTACGTAATTAGTTTTTCTTTAATAATTAGGGTTGTATATTAATATACGTTTTAAAAATGTATAATTTTACGCCTCAGTAATTTATTAAAATTATAAACGAAAATAGAAGGAGATGATATTTTGAATAGTTTTTTATAAATTATAGAGTGTTTGGAATGGTTTTAGAAAATCATGAGAAATTTTAAAATAGAATACATATTTTAAAAGATATTTATGAAAATAATCTTTCTTTCTTTTTTTTATTATTTAAAAGGAGTACTGAAGGAGAAGTTCAATTTATGCGTACTTTGGATATATCATGTTTCCTTTTCCTAGTTTTTTAGGTTTATCTCATATGATGTTAGCATTTGCAGTTTTTTATCCATGTGATTTTTCTCATTGGCCAGCTATTTTTGGAGAGACAGGTCATCTTGATTTCTTTAATGAACCATATATTGGGTTTGTTTTTGTTTTTGAGCTTTTTTCCCTAAAAGAAAATGTGCAGGCTTCACCTAATTCAGCGCTTTTTTTTTTTTTTTTTTTTTTTTTTTTAAAGCCCTTTAATTATTTTTTTTTTTTTTTTTTTAAAGCCCTTTAATTATACTTACAAATAACTAAGGTTGTTCATAAAAAAACTCCTATAGCGGGCCCTAAAGTTGTTCATAAACCTAACCCCACCCTATCTTAATCTTAATCTGAAAAATATAATTTTTAGTATCAAATTTTTTTCAGCCCATTTAATGTCTAATATGAAGTTTTAAGTCAGGGTGTGAGTTGGTCCTATAATTACTCGCACACCCGAACTCAATCCGCGCTTTAACTTGCATCCTTTAATATCTAACCCTAGGCAAATAACTTATTTCTACTCTCTAATTTCTTCATGTTTGATGTTAGATTGAACTTTGAATTTCTATATGTTTGAATGTTGGAGTTATTATTTCTATTTGATGATAAATTTTAAATGTTGGATTGAACTTTGAGTCTTTGATTCTTTGAATGTTGAAATTAACCACCCAACCCACCCCGCACCACCCAACCCAAACCAAACATCATTGTGTTGTGAAATTTTTCTAACATCATTAGGGCTAAAAACGTACAACCCACACCTTTTGGGGTGGGAGAAAAAGAAATTATATCCAACACCAATTCAACCCATGAACAACCCTATAAATTGCATTTCCTATCAGTAGATTAAAATAGCAATTTTTACCATAAAGGTTCCATTTTTTTAATCAAATTATTTTAGTATTGGTTATAATTTCTTGTGGTTTGTCAAATTACTATTGGTAATAATGGCCGATCTATCCTTAATTTTATGCGTAATAAATTATACGTCTTTTATCAAAAAACAATTACAATAATTATTTGTGATAATTGTTACTAATTAATATGATAATGATATGAAAGAGAACAATTAAAAATAGTGTTATCTATAAAAATATATTATGTGCTAATTATAAACAAAATTATCCCAACAAAAATCGAAATTCAGTAATTTCCTGAATTCGTTTTTCTCTCTAAGCAGTAATTTATGGAAACAAATAGAAAGTGAAAGGGAGCCGATCAGAAAAGAATATATTAACTTAGGATATATAGAATATCTAATGTGGAATATGATATTAACATATAGGTCATGTTTAATAGCTTATATTGTATTGTATTGTATAAGGTGTGCTGTATTATGTTGTGTTGTATTGTATTATTGTAATACGATACAATTTATATAAAGGCTCAAAATGCAAAATTTTAATAATTTTGGGGTTAAAATGTAAATTTTTTAAAAAAATTTGGAGTTAAAATGTAATTTTTAAAAGTTTGGGGTCAAAGTGTAATTTTATAAAAGTTTAGAGTTAAAATATAATTTTACAAAAGTTTTGGAGTAAAATTGTAATTTTTAATGTATATAAAATTTGCATTGTGCCTCCTAAATTTTTCAATAATTATAGGCTACAACATGATCCTATATCAACATAACACCTCTAATTATGCTCAACTTCAATATGAATAATTGATTTACTATAAAATAATATAATATAATGCGCTTAAAATAAACCGTATTCAATAATACAATATAGATCATATTAATTTATTATCTATGTTAATTTATACAATACAATAATCACACTAAATATCATATTATTGTATTACTATAGTAAGGTGTTAATAATAGGACCAAACAAACGATGCAAATAGTTAATTAATCTTTACACTTATTTCTCAAGCCAATCAATTTTGGATTTAGTCGTGTCACGTTTGATGGCTTTGAAGCCATTCTTGTTTTGTTTTGGCTTGGTTGCAAAAGCTTTAAAGACTTTCTCTTGCGTACTTTCTGGGTTAAATATTGTTATTATATATTTCTCATCAACCTTGAACCTTGAACGAAAATATATATACATATATTTATACACACACGAAGAAATTGAGGTGCGAGTTGATTGGGCAACACGCCTTTTACTTTGACTGGATTATTCATTTGTTTACCATTCTTTTACGTAACAGACGATGTGGCAAACTTGGAATGCCGTCTTCCAATTGTTTCCTTGATTGGAAATAAGTACTTTTCGTCTCACGTGAGAAAAAACATTACAACAAAAAAAAATTAATTATGACCGTACACACTTTTTGAATTGGGTTGAACTTAATTAAAATGATAAAATAAATAAAGGCAAAAATAAAAATAAATGAATGAATAAGTAAAGGACGAACCTTATTTTTTAAACTTTTGGTAAAGTGTTCAAAGTGCATGTTTATTTATTCTCGTATTACCTTTTCCTTATCTATCATCGCTCATACTACCTTTGTGCTATTCTTCACGTTTCCTTAACTTTTTACGTGTTTCTCTTTCATTTGTGGTACGAATCAGCTTTACTGTACAAGGATCTTATCCTTTAACTCAGTCATTCAGAAAAAGAAAGACAACAACAAGAAGAAGTCATTCATAGACTTGCCCTTTTTTTTATTTGTTGACATTTAATGAGATATTTTTATATAGCGGAAAATTTTTTTTGAAAAAGAGCTTTTTCTATCGAATCTAAAATACTCTACTAAAATAGTTGAAATTCATAGACTTGCCTTTTTTAATTTGTTACGATAAATTTATTATATAATTTTTTTTAAAAAAAAAATTTTCGAATTATTACTAAAATAAAAAAATTTAAATTTTTAATTTAAATTTATAATTTTATAAAAATTTTTTATTATAATAAAAAAATTAAATATAATTTTTATAAAATTTTTTTATAATAAAAAATATTAAATATAATTTTTTGAAATTTTTAATTATAATAAAATTAAAATTAAAAATTTAAATAGATAAAAATAGATAGATGAGGTAATAATATTATAAAGAGAGAAAGAGAAAAATAGGTTAAAATTTGAGATGAATTAAAATTAATACGTCAATAGTTTATATAAGTTAATAAATAGACCAAATTACTATTTTCATTTATAATTTGTCTGGTTATGAACCATAACTAGACAAGTTATTATTCATAATTTATCTAGTTATGAACCATAACTTGATAAATTTATTCATAACTTATCTGGTTATGAATCATAACTTGATAAGTTATGACCTATTAATTTCTATAACTAAAAATTAACCTATATACTTTCTTAAACTTTCATATCGGCTTATTTTCTAGTATTTCTCTATTATAAATACTTTTTTTTGTCATTCATTGAGCTCAAATTCAGGTTGTCTGACATGGTCCGCCCGCTCTCCTTTTTGGGTTGGGCCCGTCTGAGTGAGAATAACGTAGATCCAGTCTGATCCTAAAAAGTCCGGCGGCCTGAAGCAGACTTGGCCCACCCGAAACTTTATACACCTTACCTCGATGAAGCCATCCTCAATTCCGGCTCTACAAGCGGCCTCTCTCTCTCTCTCTATGCATGCAAGCAATCTCCTAACGCTGCCCTTTCTCCAAAAACCGTTGTGCGAGATGGTGGTAAGACGAGTAGCAATCTCCTTGCCGACACTTGCACATGGCTTGACGGCACTGCGACGGTGATACAACCGCATCATTGCCTTTGGGCCTGCCTCAAGAGATCGATCCTGGACCAAGAGAAGAGCCCATTAACGAGGAAAAGAGTAACCGGCCCAAGCGCAAAACTAAGTTGCCAGAGTGGCTTAATGGGTATGAGCATTAGATGGGGAAGTAACGGTCCAATTGGAAGAATTGGAGGTGATGGGCTGAGTTAGTTACGGCCTTGTTTCTAATAATTTTCTTTAATTGTAATTCTGTTATTTTCTGTAATAGTGGGGGAATCCCAAGAAGTTTGTTAGGCGGTTATTGCAATTGTGGTGAAGTCACGATACATAATCTGTGTATTGGACCCAATTCGAATTATCTTTGATCAATGAGAATTGTCAGAATTTTCCTTCTCTTCCAAAACTCTCTTTCTTTATTTCTTCCAATCCCAGGAGCAAGTCCCCGCTCGAAGGGAGGTGTATCAGTGGCTTAACAGACGGCCTCCCCACTCCCGACGAATAGCGCTGCGATCCCCGTGGATTTTCTCTTCGATTTTGCCTTCAATCTAGCTCAAAGTAGTTTTCCATCAAAGCACTTAACGTCAATGATCTTATCACCAATGAATCATATGATAAGATTGCGGTGATTTAATTGACCCCGCAGGCATTACTTACTATGGAAAATCCCAAGTCTACTCTCGTATAGAAATTTTCTTTCTCTTTCTTTCTTTTGTTTCGGACTTCCGGTCTTCTAAATTCTAAATCAAGCTTTTTCTGTCACATTCGGAAACAGAAATCCACTTTGCGTGAGAGTGCATATATGTGCACGAAATACGTCTCTTTTGCTTGTTCAATATCAATATAAAATGATAAACGTGTTCCCATCTGTGTAGGGCTAGAGATTTGGTCGCTCTATAAAATGATCTTTTCTACAAATCACAATCATTCTGGCTTGGAATTCTACTGTTAACGACGTGTTTGGTTTTATAGCACCATAGAAGTATACTGGAGATGATAACGACGGTAATAGTTTGTCATTCAATAATTAAGTTGCTACAAATCCTAAATATTAGTTGCAAATAAAGACTGGATCTATTAATGAAGTCGAATGAGGCTCATAGATGAATAGATTGTGAGATGCAATAGAAAAACACTGCATCAAGATCGTGTCATTTTTCCCAAACATAAGTCAGTCATTTTTAAATTATGTCATTTTTCCGGCGACATTATCAGTCTTAGGATTGTGTCGTTTTTTCAATATGGCCGTGTTTGAATTAAGTTATACAGATTCTAAATATTAGTGGCAAATGATTATTAAATACAAGGGTTTCGATCACAACAAAGGCCGGATCTATCAATAAAGCTGAATGAGGCACATAGATGAATAGAGTGCGAGATGTAATGGAAAAAAACTCGCTTGACACATTAACCAATAGATAAAATCAATCGGTCAAGATGAAAAGGCTCGTTTTACATGTATAGCTTATAAGCATTGAATTGATATTACTTTGCAGTTTGATAAGC
Source organism: Morus alba (assembly GCA_012066045.3). Classification (NCBI taxonomy): domain Eukaryota; kingdom Viridiplantae; phylum Streptophyta; class Magnoliopsida; order Rosales; family Moraceae; genus Morus; species Morus alba. The sequence continues at coordinate 8,108,243 of CP050229.2, read as the reverse complement.
AAGGAGCCGAATGTCTGGATGGCTGATAACTGGTTAGGCGGATTGAATTTAATTTCAAGGCTAGCTACAAAATAATAAATAAGCTAGCTAGCTAACTGTAGTCATTCATTATATGTCGGTGATAACGTGTGGTTGAGAGTAGAAGGAAAAGGTGTTGGATAACCTTCTCATAAGTCTCAAGCAATGATCAATTCAACGGCAGTTCACCAAAAAGATTGTATATTTTATACACCTGTAGACTGCTGTAGTTATGAAGATTGATGTAGCTAGTTGTAAAGGTTGTTGGTCAGATCAATGAGAATGGTTGCTCTGAGAAATCATGTGAGCATCAATAGTAGCTTGATTTTCGCTATGTTTTTATACAGTAGAAATTAGGTATAAGTTAAATAACTTATGCATATAGGTGTATAGCTTAGGTGTAGTAAAGTTGCAAACCCAAAAATAATTCGAAGTACATTTTCACTTTGCTCTCTAATTTAAAAATTTGTCATCCTCCCCTTGAACTTCAAAATATTAGTAACTTTTGCCCCCTTTGTAACATAGACGGACGAATAAGCTAAAATGATAGAAAATCCGGTTAGAAAATCCAGTCTGAACGATTTTTCTATTCTTGCCCTTTTAGTTTGTCTAGGCTCTTCCTCCGTTTCTATATTTTCATCATTTCCAGAATTTTGACTACAATCTTTTATGATAGTCTCAAAAGTTCGTTTTGATGAACTTGGCTCATCTTCCTTAGTCTTACAAGGAAATACATGCTCAAAGAACGATGCATTCCTAGACTCTATTATCGTGTTCTTGTGTATGTCAGGGTTTTTAGACTCGTGCACAAGGAACCGATATGCGGTACTGTTATGAGCATACCCAATGAAGATACAATCAACCGTTTTCGGACCTATCTTCATCTTCTTTAGTGTTGGTGCCATTACCTTGGCCAAACACCCCCACACTTTCAAGTATTTGTAGGAAGGTTTCCTTCCTTTCCACAACTCATAGGGGGTTTTATCGACTTTCTTAACGCGGAACCTTATTTAAAAGGTAATTAGCCGATAAAATGGCTTCCCCCCACATGTTCTGTGGCAACCCATAACTTATTAACATTGCATTCATTATATCCTTTAAGGTATGATTTTTCCGTTCAGCAATGCCATTCGATTGGGGAGAATACGGAGGTGTGACTTCGTAGATAATTCCATGTTGTGCACAAAGCGCACTAAATGGTTCAAAATATTCACCACCTCGGTCACTTCTTACCATCTTAATCTTTTTATTAAGCTGGTTTTCAACTTCTTGCTTATAGAGAGCAAATTTCTCTACAGCTTCATCTTTGCTCTTCAGCAAATATACATAGCAATACTTTGTGCTATCATCAATAAAAGTGATAAAATACTTATTACCACCTCTTGTTTGAACAAACTTTAAATCACAAACATCACTATGTATTAGATCAAGCAGCTCAGTATTCCTTCCTATCATTTGGAATGATGACCTTGTTAGTTTTGCCTCTACGCAAGTTTCACATTTATGTTTTGAATCGATATGAAATGCGGGTATGTGATCCAAGTTAATTAATCTACGCAAAGTATCATAATTAACATGTCCTAGTCTACCATGCCATAAGTTAGAAGACTCAAGCATATAAACAGAAGACTTATCCTTTTTATTCATTTTCTTGGGTTTTACAGCTATGACATTCATTTTCCACATGCCACCCTTTACATAACCTCTTCCCACATACATTCCCATTTTAGACAAAACTATCTTATCGGCTTCAAACACCATCCTGAAGCCGTGCATGCTCAGCATTGTCCCGGATATGAGATTCTTCCGGATATCGGGCACATAAAGCACGTTGTAGAGCTTCACTTCCTTGCCCGATGTCATCTTCAAGAACACCGTTCCTTGGCCCTTGATCACAGAAGTTGCAGAATTGCCCATGAAAAGCTTCTCTCTAGTTTCCAATGGAACTAGATTAGCAAACTCGGCTTTGTCACAGCAAATGTGTCTTGTAGCCCCAGTATCGAGCCACCACTCCTTTGGATTGGAGTCAACCAAGTTCACTTCAAAGACCACAGCCGACAAGCTAATGTCGGACACTTCCTTGGAAATAGTGTCCAGAACATGGGCCTCCTTATCCTTGTTTCGTTTTGGCAACCTGCAGTCCGCCGATTTGTGCCCAACCTTGTTGCAATTGAAGCACTTTCCTTGGAATTTCTTCTTGACAATTCCTCCCTTTGGTCCCAACTTGGATCCGGGCTTTCCTTTCTTTTTGGAGCTTTCATGCTCCACCACATTAGCCTTAGCAAAGTTTGCGGTTGCACTGGAGAACTTTTTCTCAGTTCGCCTATTGTCTTCTTCAATATGAAGCCTGACAATCAATTGCTCAATGGTCATCTCTTTCCTCTTATGCATCAGATAGCTCTTGAACTCCTTCCAGGAGGGGGGTAGCTTATCAACCAGCACAGCTACCTGAAAGGATTCACTAATGGCCATTCCTTCAGCATGAATCTCGTGAATTATCAATTGGAGCTCTTGAACTTGACTAATGACAGTCTTCGAGTCCACCATTTTGTAATTCAGGAATTGGCCCACTAAGAACTTCTTAGCACCTGCGTCCTCGGACTTGTATTTCTGGTCCAAAGATTCCCATAATTCCTTAGCTGTTTTCTTTGAGCTATACACGTTGTAAAGCCCATCGCCCAAACCGTTTAGCACATAGTTCACACAAAAAGTCAGAATGGTTCCATGCATCAACTGCGTGGAATGTTTGAGCATCCACTTCATCCTCTCTAACAAAGTAGGAGGATCTTCTTTCAAGAATCTCGTAAGATTCAACGTTGTCAGATAAAACAACATTTTTTGTTGCCAAGTCTTAAAATTCAGCCCACTGAATTTATCAGGCTTTTCATTGTGGTTCACAGGAACCGAGACCGGCGAAGGCCGCGTCGAGGTCAAGGAACGATTTGGGACCGAGACAGACGTTTGTCCCATGGGTGACGGCTCAGGCGTCATAGTGTTGCTTCCAGCAAGAACAACCACATTCATGTTATCAGCCATTTCTAAGAACAAAATTTCCAAGTTAGTAAGGAAATTGACAGAATTTCGAACAACCACAATAAAACGTTTTTTTTTCCTTTTTCTTAAAAAAAAAACCTCCTTTGTAAATCCAATTCTGTTTTAAGATTGTTAGACAATATGATAGAAAATACAAAGAAGGACAAGAAAATGAAGGAATAACAAAGTAATGAAAATTGTTACAACCCGAAATCAACCTTTCTATGGAGTTCGGAAAAATAGAATTGTATGAATGTCGATGCAACGTGAACCACGTTGTCCTAAAAATAGATTCGTCCCCTCTGGCGTGTGCTTGAGGTCATGTTGGACGTCTGTCTCCCAGGATACAACGACAACGATGGTAGCTCGATGCACTTTCGGAACCGTCCGGCGAACTAGAACTTGATCTTCCATCTATCACCAAAAACCAAACTACAAGAGCACAAAACTCAAGAACACGGAGACAGAGAATTCCGGAAAGAACACAAGAGAATGAGAGGAAGAATTCTGAAAATATGAGTCCTTGTTCATGTGGAGGATTGGCCTTTATATAGGCTCCAAAATCTGGGTGTTACACCAAGACATTATGGTGTAATAACCCAAATTTATTCCCGGAATAATGGTGATTAAAACCAGCCAATATTTTGGAAAATAATGGAGCAAAATGTTTTTGAATCCGAAGATGAATCTGACCACATTTTGGGTACTAATTCAGTTTTAGATGATGAAAAAACCGAAGCCATAAAAGCTTAATTCGGTTTTCCTCCATTGATCACCATTAAGCCCTCATTATAGTCATTAACCATCATTGCTTTATGCCAAACGACTGGAAGCTGGATGGTCTTGGCTGGAGCAAAAATAAAAAACGCAAAAGTAAGCTCGCACAGAACGGAATTTCCGGTCCAGCATTTGTGTTCGCAGGTCGCGGGCGCACACATTAAGCCCCTAACCCGCCGGGTCCGCGATTTGCACCCCCCTGCGCGTGAGAGAGCCTCTCTGGTATACTTGCTTACTAAGGTTTCAAAGTGCAATCACTTATAAACACCACATTGGCTTCACTCCTAGCCAATGTGGGACTTTTGCAACTTTCTTTCTACATATGTCATTCCAAGTACCATACTTAGACCATCAATTTCTCATTCACCCAAAAACCATTTTGAGTGTATGAATACTTGATTTCGATCTCCTCGCGACGGAGAACGCAAATCCAACGAGACCCGTCTCAAAAACCTATTGGGGCCCATCCGAATATGTGTCTCAAAATGGGCCTTTAAAATGGCTTAATAAGTCATTTTTCCAACACTTATGCATATAGGTGTATAGCTTAGGTGTAGTAAAGTTGCAAACCCAAAAATAATTCGAAGTACATTTTCACTTTGCTCTCTAATTTAAAAATTTGTCATCCCCCCTTGAACTTCAAAATATTAGTAACTTTTGCCCCCTTTGTCACATAGACGGACGAATAAGCTAAAATGATACTAAAGTTGAAGGAAAAAAATTTATAATTCTCTAGAAATTAGTTCACCTTTTCACTTTAAGCCCCAAACTTTAAAAATATTAATAAATTTGGGTATTTCTTAACTTAAATGGATGACAAACACTGAATTTGAAATTTAAAACATAATTTAAGCTAAAAGCTCTTATTATTAAAAGAATTAATGATAAAAACTACTTATAATATTAGATTGACAATAATTACTCCTACGAAATAGAAAAAAAAAAAAAAGGCATTGCGTGGGGTAGGGACTAGCGGTTGTTAGGACGAGAAAGGGATGGAGTTAGTCACCCTGCTTCCACTACCCACCCGGCTTCTGCAACTCACCCCGCGATGAAGCACCAATTCTCCCTCTCAATGCAACTTTAGTTTTTGTGTTTTCAGGAATAACTTGTGTTAATATGGTATTAACAATACTTTTTATCATTGTTTTTCTTAATAAATTAGAGTTATTAGGTTAAATAAGGTTTTAATCTTTTAAATTTACCATCACGTTAACTTTTCTATCCATTGAAGTGAATAAAATGGTAAATTTACGAACATTTGCAAAAGTTGGCCTAATAAAAAAAAAAAAAAAAAAAAAAAAAAAACCGATTTGTTGTTCAGGTTGAGTGTCGTGTATGTTCAAACAAACATTTCATTTGGATAGCTACTGTCGAAATGTCGTACCTAAGATAAGAAACCATGTGCCTGTTTGGAAGCATTTTCAGAAACTTTTTCACGTTTCCCAATGACCAAAAACTGAAAATGTTCCGAGATATGTGGTTTCAAATTGTTCCCAAAAAATCAATGGAAAGAAAATGATCTCTAATCGTTTTTCTTTCCCATTTTCATTTTCTCTCATCTCAGTCATTCTGAAACAACTCCCCGCACTTTTCAAAAACAACTCTCTCTCTCTCTCTCGTTCCTCCTTGTAGTTTCTCATATCTCACTTGCTCTCTCTCCCTCTTCACGCCTGTGAAGTGTGAACGTTAGTCTCCCCTGAAGGAGATCATGAGCTATAGCCACGAAGGAGATCCCAAGCCGCTGCTTCTGGGGATCGCAAGTTGGGGATCGTCTTCTACAAACGGTGCGGTCCCACCCATCACTAGACTTCACGAAAGTTTGCAACGATCACCGGAGTTCTCAATGGTTGGGCTACGGAAGAGATTAAGATCAGTTCAGGACAATTGATGAGCGAGAGAGAAAGCTCGAGGCGTCGACGGGCGGCTTCTCGCCGTTGAATGTCGTCAAAGGACATTAATTGATGAAACGATAATAATAATGTTTTGAGTAGTCTTTTTTAATTGATGAAACCACAATAAATTGGTGTTTGAAAGGGGACAAACTAAGGAGTTTAATATATTATTATTTTAAATATTATTACATATTTTAAAAAATGAAACTATCAAATACAGTTTTAGTTTTTTTAGATTGAAAATAATTTATGAATAAAATTATTAAATGTATTTTTAAAAATGATTCATGACTAAAAATAAAATATTTTTATTTTTATATAAAAAATAAAATTATTTTAAAACGAGTTCTAAACGCGTCTTATATATTTCTTATATTGCTTCTCTCAAACGAAAAATGAGATTTTGTTTTCTTTGTAAATTGTAAGGTGTCGTTTTAGTGTATCTGAGCACAAGCTCAATTTACCACAATTTTTTCAGTAACATGCTCTTGAAAAAAAAAAGTCAAGAGTGTCCGGGAAAGCAATACCATTTATTGTATGAAATATAGGGCACGATTATAGGAGATGGCTCACAAAACGTCGCAGTCCTCAGAACTTCAAAGTACGTAGCCAACATTTCACTTTGACATTTCAACAGTTCATAATTGAGCTAGAATATCCTGCAGTTACAAACTTAATTATGACTTAGCCGAGGTTGGACCCCCCCCTCCTTCAACTATGAAAAATACTTTAATGTTACTACCGGTGTACTAATAGAAGATGGACCCAACATATGGATCTCTTAATTTCGGGACTTTTCCCGGTGAGTGGTGTTCGGCACCATCGTACCCTACTAACATTGTTCTTCACACATGTTTAAACTTGTATTGATGCCGCTGTTAGACTGAATGTATACTCTATGTAACCTGCGATAAATGATAACTTTTTGCCCCATTTATATAATCCAATTCAGCATAACCATTTGAATACTCGTCCATATACATATATACTGACTGCTATTGCTTTGTTAAAGAAAATGATGATATTGGGTGAAATAGAACTGTTCACACACATTTAAAAGACGAGCAGAGGAAGGCCAGATCGCAAGCGTTACTGCCCTGCGGAAGACTCCAAATACCAAGCATAAAATCATAAACCAATGACCAACATTCTCCAAGAACTAATTAGATTAGATAAACGATTGTGCTTCCCACTCAATGAAAGGATATCTTGATTACAAATTGCAAGTTTGGTTTTGTTTACAACGATTAGCAAAGAAGCATATTGAGACAACAATTACATTCCATGGACAACAAATTTATATATACTCACTCACATTAGTGATCCTTGTATAGAGGATTCACAGACTTGGCAGCTTCAAAGAAATCATTTTCAATTTCAGGTTGCAAGTGTCGCCCTTTATCTGGGCTTCCTCCACCCACAATAAAGCTTCAACTCAAACCCACCTCCCTTTCCCACCTAAGATCCCCTGAGAACTCTGAGAATGCAGCTCGGGGATCACCATTGGAAATGGACAAGTAGTACTCAGCAGTCCCATCATCGACTTGCATGCTTCTCCTCAGGGAATGAATAACCCTTTTCCTGGCTTGCAAGGAGGTCGTCCTCTGCAACAAAGACGCTGACTCAGCCTTTCGGTTAGGGCCAGCACCATCCAAGTACAACACTGCGACTTCCCTTCTCGCATATGCATCAAGCTCCACGTAGCAGGTTCGTCCTATGAGAACATTTGGATCACTTATGGGAATCAACAATCTCTCCCTTGAGTATATCCCGTGCTCACTCATCATATTGTTCAATCTCTTTATGTCCATAACCTGATCACAAGGAAAGACGAAGATCAACATAATGCTGCACCCAAAATTCAAGATAGTGGAACAAACATTCAATAATAATAGAGAATTGAGTATGCCAACTGCCAGATACTAGTCTACTAGAAAACTATGCGTGAAATTGAGTTAAAAACCAAATATTATGTCTAACTGAAATTTCAGAGTTGAAATCATTAGCACAGAGATGAATTCCTTTACAACAGTTTCTTCCCAATTAGTTCGTTCGATACTATTATAACCAAATGTAAATAATTGTGCTCTTCCTATTCATGTGCTTCTCCTTGAAAATGTTTGTAGTAATATCATCTTTCACAATTCAACAGTATTACTGAAAGAAATTTAATTAGAATTCTGCAATTCTATCCTTTTTTTTCCTAGCAATAATTACATAATACAAATTCTTTCTGTACAAATCCTGATCCCTCTGCTGGCATATATTTTCGTGGCTATATGTTTTTGTTTGCATTTTATACGGAGTAAGCTGAATTCAGATTTACTCTTTTTTCTTTTCAAAAAAAAAAAAAAGAGCTCGAAACAATGAATCAGTTGGCATTCAATCAAATTCTCTTTATTACCTGATTCCTCACAGCATGCAAACCGGATTCCAAATTCCAAGATTTTTTTCCTGCTTTTTCTCGGGAATCAAACAGGTTTCAGTGGCTTACCTGAACAGAGTACTTGACGGCGAGACTAGCGACACTATCGCCGCGCACGATCCGATGCGAAATCGCGAACTTCCCAAGACCGTTGTCCCTCCAGAAGCTTCCGGAGACGGGATCTCCGACGACGCGCTTCAATTTCCACGGCGCTCTGAAGGCTCTGGAGAGGATTTCCTTGTCTGAGGCGACCGAGTTCCAGATTCGGCAGACGCAGCTGGCGCGAGCCAGGTCGGGAACCGGAAGCTTCTCGAAGATGGCTCGGAGAGTGTCGCGGCAAGTCAGGGCCGAGAAGTGAGAGTTCATCGGAGATATGACGTCGCTGCAATCGCCGGAGAAGGAGTTCGAAGACGAGCATAGATCTAGGGTTAGGGTTTGGGTGGAAATCGAGGGATTTAGGTGCTTGAGGATGTCATCGTCTTCTTCGTCACAACAGCAACCCATTTTTGAGAGAGAGAGAGAGAGAAAAGATATCTTAGCGTAGCGTATTTTAGCGTTGGACATTAATATTTTATTTTTGTCTTTTTTTTTTTTTTTTTAAGATCGATTTTGCTTATTTTAACTTTTTTTGTACAACATCCCATTTTGACAAATTGTCCTAAACAATTTATTCTTTAAAATTTAAAATTCGTTGCAATATTTTTTAAATTAAAAACAAATTTAAATTAAAATTTTGTACTATTTTGTTCACATGAATAAATAAAATTTCATTTATTTTACCGATTCGAGTTTAGAATTTAAATTTTATTATAGTAAAAAAATTTTAAAAATAGTCATATTTAATTTTTTACTATAAACTCTCACATAAAATCATATCTCAACTCGAATTAAAAATTTGAATCAAGGAACAAAATATGTCTTAAATCTTTTTGCATCAAATTGTTGTTCATATGCACATTGTTATAAATTTATTTTTAAAATTAGGTCTTAACATCGTGAATGAATTTTCATTCATGAATCATGATGCTATATGGAGATTAATTTGCTAGAAAATACCAAAATTAACTTTATTAAACGTTCGTGTGGAAAAAGTAGTCAAAAATTTCAACTTCGTTTTCCAATTTTGACTAACATTATATAGAATTTTAGAATTTAAGGAATAAATTATTAAGGTTAAAAAATTGATAAACTAATTTATAAGACGAGTAAAATTGAAGGAGTTTATGTAAAAAAAATAAAATAAAATAAAAACTTTTTAACCTTTTAGACAACCTTTACGGTAGAATTAAAAAAAATCACGGATGAAACTCTTATTTTTAATTATTAAATTAATTTTTTAACGATCAATATAAATTTATATTAAAAATTTATTACACTCTATATAAAATCAATTTTATTATATATTTGACTGTTCGAAAAATTGATGTAACAATTAAAAATAAAAGTTTTGATTTTTTTTGGGGATGAAAGTACTGGTTTTGACTTTTGACAGTTGTATAATTGTGTCAAAGTGCATGCAGCTTTGCACGCTTGACGTAATCAGAATTTTATTGGCATCGGCATCGTTTCCTTCGCGAATTCAAATTTTTAATTCAAGTTGAGATATGATATTCTTTAAGAATTTTTTACTTTAGTAAAAAAAGTTAAATGTGACATTTTCTGAGAACTTTTTATTGTAAAAACTTAAAATTGAAAACTTAAATCGGTGAAATGAACGAGGTCATTATGTGCGTAGTTTGTGTGTAATATTTAGTAGCGTGTATTTTGAATTTTTTTAATTCTAATTTACCTAATATTCTCCAAATTTGTACATCAATTTTGGTGCTCACAAGATCCACAATTATCATTTATTTCTATTAAATGAAAACACCACCATAATTCAATAATTCAATAATTAAAAATGGTACATACTACCTAAATGGCATCCTGAAACCTTATCCCATCCATTTAAGAGTTAAGGTGGGCATGTTAATGTCTAGTGCTGGAACTTTAGACGGGCCGCCTGCGACCATCCGAAAAGACCAATTTTTTGCCCGATACCTGACCTAACCTGCCCAAAAAATTTAGGCCACCCGCCCGAGCCTGAAAATGCCCTTGAACGGGCCGCGGGCTTATATTTGGCCGTCCAAACCCAACCGGGCAGCCTAAGCCCGCCCGAATAGCCCAAATTTTTTTTAATATTTTTTAATATTTATAATTATTAAGTTAGTTTGTGTTAAAATTATATAAAAAACAAAATCAACATTCAACAGACATTATTAACACAATTGAATAAATTAATCATGTTTATTAATGATGTATATTAAATTCGTAATTCATGATTGCCTCGTTAAAACCCTTACCAAGAAAAAATTCAATTTGGATAAAAACTTGGCAAGGAAAAAAGAGTGCAATCATTTTATGACGAATTACAAATTTTACAAACTTACAAAGTTATACAATTACAAATACAATGTTAAAAGTAAATACATATTTACAAATTACAAATTTACAATATAATTTGAAGCTGAATGATCATCTTCAAAATTAAATATTAATTGATTAAATTCATCGATCAATTCTTTGCCAGCCGGTGAAATCATATCTTGTAGACGTTGATCGACCCGATCCCAATCCCTAATGCAAACTAAGGCTTCAACAATATCTCTTTACAATGCATTATGGCGTTCCTTAAGTATTCTTCCTGTCGTATTGAAGGCTTGTTCAGATGAAATAGTGGAGACTAAGATAAAAATATATATTCATTGCTAATCGAGTTAGGATTGGCCAAGTTAATGCCCGTGCTCTCCACTACTGAACTAAGTCAAACGATTCTACCGTACCATCGACTACTAAGCATTCACTAAGGTATGCCATAAGCTCGCTGAAGCTGCCGCTGCCGCTGCCACTGCCACTGCCACTTGTTGACGAAGATTCACTCCCAGCTTCTGTTTGAGTTGTCTTCTTCTTCTTTCAACCCAAAAACATTCAAGAATGAATGTGGGTTTTTGTCTTGTTGTTGCGGTTCTTGTACTCTTGGAGGTACTTTAAACCTAATCTCATATTTACTATAGATCGAATATATTTTTTCCTTTATTATTGGATATTGGTCAGAACAATTGATGCCTAAAACTTCACCTAAGTTTTCTAAAATACTTTCTAAACCTTCTAATTTTGATCTAGGATCAAAAATAGTACCTAAACCATACAACAAAGGCAACTTAGACCAATATTTCGTAAATTTCTTTTCCATAAAATGGATAGGAACTTCTAAGATTGGGTCCTCCCTATATTCGCTAAATAAAATACTAATTCGTAAAAGTTCTCCTAAAGCTAAAGGTGATGTTGGGTAATATGTTCTACTAAGTTTTAGAGTCACTTCATGAAACCTACCTAAAAATTGATATAAAACTTCAGCAATTTGCCAATTATATGTGTCTATATATCCTACTCCTACTTTTGCACACATATAGTTTGTTATAGCATCCTTATAGGGAATGCATTGTTGAAGCATTATGTAAGTTGAGTTCCATCTTATAGGCATATCTAACGCTAATGCTCTAGGAGGTATATTTAATGCTTGTAAGAACCTAAACCAATCTTCTTGTCTTTGGTTACTACCTTGAATCCATGCAAGATTATCTTTAATTCTTTTAATGTGATTACCCATTTCTTTTAAACCGGATTTAATAATTAAATTAATTATGTGACATGCACAACGTTGGTGGAAAATAGTACCGTCAACGAATAAACTTAAATCATTTTCAAAGAACTCAATTGCTTTGTATTGGCACTAGCATTATCTAATATTATAGACATTACTTTATCTCTTAATCTAAATTCATCAATTATATTTAAAATGATATTATATATTAAATCTGCGCTATGTGATCGTAGAACACATTTAAAGCATAATATTCTCTTATCTAAATCAAATCCTTTAAAGTAATGTCCGGTTACAGCTAAGTAATCTTTATTGACAACGGCAGACCAAATATCTGTCGTTAACACAACACACCCACTAGTCGAATGTAAAAAGTTTATTAATGCTTCTTTTTCTTTTTTAAATAATTTTAATAAATCTTTCCTAATAGTAGTTTTTGAAGTGAACAGTGCATTAGGATTATGTACAACCTTAATATATTGTTGCCAATTAGGATGCTCTACAAAACTAAGTGGTTGATCTAAAGTAGCTATCATTCGTGCAACTTCCATACAATCTACTTGCGGATCGTATTTCCAAGTGGTTCGACCACCGGTTGCACGATCAAAAGATAATTGTGTTTGGCGGAGTTCGGATATGCCGGATTGGCTAAGCTTTTGAAGATACTTTTCGGAGTGTCTTCTCAAGTGTGTGGTGATGTGAATAGTGTCACCTTGTAATTTAGATAAATAATATTTACACTGAGCTATATGTTTAGTGTTACCTTCATTGTCGATCTCCTCAATTATGTCAAAGTGATTCCAAATTGTCAAGGTGCGCTTGCATTTCCTCCTAGAGGTTGCAACACTTATAGACGCAGTCGCACTGGCACTCGATGCTTCTCCACGCCAACCACAATTGCGACCACGACCTCCAATACGTCCACCAGGGCTCAGATTAGTAGATTCCTGCGTAACAAATTCATTAGTGGGAAATTGCCCTTCTTCCACGTTGTGTTGGGCATCAACGGGAATACCACTATAACTAAAAGGATCCATTATAAAAAAATAAGCGCGATTTGAGAGAGAGAGCTTTAGGATAATGTGATAGTTTTTAGAAAAAATGTGATAGAGATTTGAGAGATTGAGAGAGATTGAGAGAAATTGAGAGGGATTGAGAGAGTTTGAGTGAGAAAAATGTGTGGGGGATGAGGGGTATTTATAGGAAAATTTTTGGGTAAAAAATTGATTTTTTTTCAAAAAATTCCGGGTGCAACGACTACTTTAAGGTTTCGGCGGGTCAGGTTCGGCGGGTTCAAGCGGCAACGGTAAAAAAAACTAGCTGTTGGACGGCTTTCCGAGCATTCAGGCACTTTGGGCATTTCGGGCATTCGGGCAAAATTCGGGTTTTCATGCTTATTTTCGGGTCGGGCACCAACAGTCAAAATTTTCTTTTTTGGGCAAATCGGGCTTGGCCGGAAAAATTCAAAAAAAGAAACTCCGGCAAACGGCGGTTGATGGTGCCTACATGGCAGCGGGCTCCGGCATGGTGACTAAATTCAGGCTACCCGAGCCCGAGCCTTAATTTACAACTTTGAACGAGCCGGCATATGAACCTGCCCGCCGAGCCTGAAAAATTCAGGCCTCAGACCTACCCGCTGGCCTAAAGTTCCACCACTATTAATGTCATTGTTTGTTTATTGCTAAAAGTGGGTAATGGCAGGGCCAAACATTTTCTTTTTCGATGTGAAATACAAGAGGTTTTTTTTTTTTTTTTTTTTTTTTTATCATTACTTTTATGAATCAATGTGAATACAAATCGGAGGATTATTGTAAGAATCCCACAACCAAGTCCCTTGTGAAAGTAACTTGAGACTGATGAAATAGAAATAAATAGAATGGCAAGAATGCAACAGATAAATCAAGGCATGAAAGCATGTTTAGTTTACGCGTCTAAATCAATAATTTTGATTTCTTGACAAAAATTTCATGAAAGAAGAAATTTTTAAATTTAAATTTTTTGTGAGATAAAAAACACCGTAACATAATAAAATCATGGGTTCAAATATAAAAATCAAACGGTGCCTTATGTCTCGTTCAGTTCATTGATTCGAATTTTCAATTCAAACTGAGATGTGACTTTATGTGAAAGCTTTTAACTATAATAGAAAAAGTTAGATTTGATTTTTTATGAGAATTTTTAATTGTAATAAAATTAAAATTAAAAACTCGAATTGGTAAAATGAAAAAACGCTTTAGAGTTGTGACCAAATGAATCTTTTGATGATTTGAGAGAGACGGACATTTCAATAGCTTAAGAGTAAAGAATGATCCATAAAAGTAGTTTCCTTTCTGAGGAATGGTGTAGAAAGATAAATACAAAGTATCATCTTGGTTTTGCTAATCATCTGCGCTTCTCACTGATAATCGTACAACAATTCAGCTTCAAAAAGTGAAAAAAAAAAGACGTCAATTAGGGGCATAAAATCTGTAATCTCGTTCTTCTGACCGGTCCAGATAAGGCTCATCATCCATGACCATGACCATGACCATGACCAAGTCCATATGCGTCCATAAAGCCAGCTTCATGAGCAAGGCCATGACTGCCATGGTGGTGGTCGTGCCCACCATGACCATGATGATGGTGGTGCTCGTTGATTTTCGCTTCGTCAAGCATTCGCTGGATGTGCTCGGGGACGCGCTCTTCGACTACTTCTCTGACCGTAGCAGGTAACGCGGAGACAAACTGGAAAATACTTTGGGCTACTTGATCAGCAGAGTCCTCCTACAATTACGCAATAAACAAGTGAATAAGAGCTCGTGGAACTTCAACAGACAGAACTTGTTCGCAAGACTGGTTGTGTTTTCAACCTCGGATCAAGGTGATTGTAAGTTCAATTGGTTAGAAACTAAAAATAGCACTTATGGACAGAAGGTGTCTAAAAGGTTGCAATCCAAAAGGCACACTTAATTTGCCTCGAGTCTAACATATATATAGATTATAGCCATTCATATAAAAGCAACTAACAAAATCTGTAGGAAAAGCACAAAAGAAAAGGCTATATTTCTTCAAGGTTAAGTTTCAGCAATCAAAATGCTACCAAACAGCAAAAGCCAGGTTCTGTTCTGTTCCTCTTCATGTTCAACTTGAGAACCTCTCTAAGTCAGACAAGAATGGCAGATGCTTATTTCGCAGAGTACCTTGATGGCTTTTGCTACAGCGCTTTAATAACAGTTGGGCAAAAATATGAACCACTTATTATTTAAGTTTCATATCAAATTTTAACAAGCAGCAATGCACGTCGCTTGTAAGTTGTCGTCATGTATATCAGCTGGTAGCTCATAAATTTGCGACTTTACAATCAGTAACTCCTGCCTAAACTCAACTAGGCTTAAAGCTGTAAAACAGATTCTGGTTGTGCAGAAGTTTATCTCCTTTACTAATCACCCCATATACTACATAAACTAACCATTTAAAGGCAGCCATCTGCAGTGTATAGGCGCAGCTTAAAATCAATTTCGAACAAAAGACATCATTTGGACATGCAACAGAAAGACTTGTCAAAAGTTTACCACTCATTCCTCTTATGCTCATGAGGGGCCAAAAAGTTAAAAAAAAAAAAAAAAAAAAAAAAAAAAAGAAAAAAACGTTACACTGTTCAACTAATTTTTATCATTCTACTAATTCATGAAAATTCTTTCAAGAAACTTCGATCTGTATAAAGGCATAGACATGGTAAGTTCTAAACAAGCAATATTGATATTTCATAATGATATTGAACTCTCACCTGAGGCCATCTTCCACCGGAATGTGCAACAAAACTCGCCTGTGCAAGCGCTTCTGCGACTCGCTCTCCTTCGTCGCTCCATTCTTTGGACCAACTTTTAGACCAGATCACTTGCAATGGGACATCTTTCAACTCATCAGAACCACCCCATTCAGCAATATCAAAGCTGTAGTTCAACTTCTTTCCCATCCCAACAAGCGCTCTCCTCGCATCCCTACTCTTCAAGAGAACTCTATGAGCCTCCAAATCTGAGGAACCGATCCCTCTCGAACAGCATTTCTTAATCAACCAAGGATACACAAAGGAAAACCCCAACACAAATTCCCTAATCACTGGCATTTCCAGCGCCCACAAATGCAATGCTGGCACTGATCTTGGTGCGGGATCGAGAAGTGTGACACTCCTCACAGATTTTGAGTTCTCCAAAACCCAATTTGCACTCATTCCTAACGCCGAATCGTGCAAGACCAAATGCACAGGAGATAAACCCATTGTC
This sequence comes from Morus alba, assembly GCA_012066045.3. NCBI lineage: Eukaryota > Viridiplantae > Streptophyta > Magnoliopsida > Rosales > Moraceae > Morus > Morus alba. The sequence continues at coordinate 8,092,190 of CP050229.2, read as the reverse complement.
TCAATGACTTGTCCCAATACTTTACCAACCTCTTCCGAGTCCAACTCGATCGGTTTCGAAACCTTTCTCTTCGACTTCCGAGCTTCGATTTCCTCATAAGGAATCTGCCCAGTTTCGACCATCTGATCAAAAGCCCAAAACAGACCATTTGCTTGGATTTCACTGTACACGTCCCAAAACCTCCCTAAAACCCCATTTGATCTCCTTCCAATCTCCATCACGGATTTATCCGAAAACCCGTTTCCGGGCAAATCAATCGCAACGGCGTGAACCCCTTTGGCGCCTAAAGATCGAACAATTTCGCGAAAAGAGTACGAACTAAGACCCAAACCATGAACAAAAACAACATTTTCAGACATTGCCGGACCATGATCGAATGTAAAAACTTCAATAGGGGATTGATCTGGGCGTGTTTGTACCTTTATGGTCCGACCCTTCGAGTAGTGTTGTCGGAGACTCGTGGGTAACCTGAGGAACCAGGATTTGGGGTCTTGTGAGGAGAGAGAATTGAAGGAGACGAAGAGAAGTGTGATGAGAGAGACTGTGAGAGTGAAGTAGAACCAGAAAGCGAAGGGATTTGTGCTTGTTGTGGTTGCAGAAGAAGAACTGGGTTTTTGGGTTTCTGGGGTTTGGGGTTTGGTTGGTTTGTTCTGTGGGTGTTTGGGTTCCTCCTGTTGGCCTTCTTCTTCTTCTGTGATGATCGCCATTGGTGAAAGTTTGGAGCTTCTGAGGATGTTTTTATCAGGGGAACTGTTGAGTAAAGGAATTTGAGGAATGAAGATCTCTCTCTGGGTTTTAGGGAATCAGATCGAATAAAAGGTGAAGTGGACTGAGCTTGACCAGTTTGCATTTTTTTTTTCCTCGGAAGATTTCGCACTTACGCAGTCGCACGCGCAAGGAAAGGCTTATTAATATTTGTATCCCCTAATGTCCTTTTATTTTACACTTTAGCCCCTGAATTAAGTCTTTTTGGCTCGTTTAAGATTGCTTTTAGGGTCCGTTTGGTAGGGGGATTGATTAGTGAAAAGATAGATAAAATATGAGGGAAAGTAAGGCTGATAATATGGGTCACGATAATACGACTCGAAAACGACACGAAATTCACAGGTTAGGGTTGAGAAAAAAGAGGTTCAGGTCAAAACTGAGTCGATCTGATATTGATACGAAAAACACAGGTCAATTTTGGGTTGGACCCTCCTAACCCGAACACGACACAAAACTCGTAAAAAACTAAAAAATACGTATATTTTTCATTACATGTTTTTTATTTTATTATGAACTTGTGATATAATGTTAGTTATACTCAAAATCTTATATTATTATTTGCTTAATTTTAATGGATGTTATTGTATTTTAATGGGTTATGAGTTTTAAATTATTTCTAATATGTAAAAAACTAAATAAAAGTATACAATTTTTGTGTCAATTTTGGGTTCACGGGTCATTTTCGTGTCGTGTTGTGTCAACTTGTAAAGTGATCGTATCGTGTTTGTGTTGCGGTTTTTTAAAAATTGTGTCACGGGTCGTGTTCGGGTTGGCTGTAAATTTAGAAAGAAACAATCAAAACACGACACAAATACGACACGTGATACGAATTAACACTCTTAAAGGAAAGAAAGTGGAAAAGAAATGATGAATTGTAATTTTTTTTCAAAATTATTTAGTATGATAGAAAGAAATGATTATTATTATCATTCTCTTTTGTTTAGTATAAAAAAAAAAAAAAGGAGGGAAGGATGAGTTTGATTCTTAAAATTACTATTTTATCCATGCAAAATATTTCTTAGAATATTTAGTGATTAACTATTAATAATGCAATACTCAATTTTCTTCCACTATAATCTTTATTAATAACATATAAAAAGTAGTTTTTATTCATAAATAGACTACTAAAAGAAATAATATAGAAAGTAACAAGTATTAATATCTATATGTATACTTTCCAAAAAAAAAAATACCTAGATATAAGTTGCAAAGAAAAGCTACTAGCATAAATAAATAAAACCTTTTACACGTTAAGGTTGAGAAAATAAATATTAGAGGGGTAGAATAATAATTTTATACTTATTGACATGTAGCTCACTCCTTTTCGCCTAAATGTGGACGTAGAGATGCAAGAACGGGCCGGCCCAGCCCGTTCCGTACCGTTTTCCTTAGGCCCACGCGGGCCGCGGGCCAGGCTGGCCCAGCCCACGAATTTTGTGGGTCGGGCCAGGCCGGGCCGTATAAGAATGACCTCGGCCCAGCCCACACCACGTGCCAATTTTACGTGGGCTAGGCCGGGCCGTGCCACTGGTCAGGATGGGCCGTGCCGCATGCCTTGATGGGCCGTGCCGCAGGATGGCCCACTCAAGGCCTATCATGAGTCTAGATGGACCAGCTCATCTAAACATGTAATTTTAAATTTTTTTATTTTTTATTTTTGAATTTTTAAACAAGTTAATAAATATATAAGTTTGAAAAAATGATATTTTATTTACGATTACCTCATTAAATAAAAATATTTCTATGGAAAACCAGTGGAATAAAACCTTGATAAGAAGAAAAGAGTACAATAAGGATAATTATACATAAGATGTTTACAAAATTACAAAAAAAAAAAAAAAAAAATATTATGGGCCTAGATGGGTTGGGCTGGGACGAGCCATTATGGGCCTAGACGAGCCGGGCTAGGCCGGCCCATCATGGGCCTAGATGGGCCAGGCTGGGCCCAAGCCCGGCCTAGCCCATGATTTTTCATTGGTCGTGTCGTGTCGGCCCATGGGTCGATATATGTTGGCCCAGCCCAGCCCACCAATATTTATGGGCTGGACCGTGCCTTGAACAGTAACATGCCTGTCGGCCTGGCCCGCCACTATGTCAGGATGGGCCTGGGCCGGCCCACGGGCCCCGGCACATTGTTGCATCTCTATGTGGACGGATTGCATATTGGTGGGGCCCACGGATTTGCATCCCCTGTCCCATTTCTCTCCCTCACCCAATCCATCGTAACAAACGATGGATTTTCCCTTTCCACTTCAAACTTTCCCTCCATCCCTTCCTTTCTCACCCCAATCCCTCCCACCAAACACACTTTTACAGTGTATTTGGTAGGGTGAAAAAGAGAGGAAAGAAAATAGATGAGAATTTTAGAGAGAAAAATGAATTTTTAGGTTGTTTGGTAGTGTGACGATCCTACTAAGTTATCCGTCACTGAAACTAACATTTAACCTATAACTTCTGAAACTTTCAAAATCTGAGAGATTTTTTTTGAAATGTTACTAGAATGTTGTAGCATTTTTTTTAAATGTTGTAGAAATGCTGCAGCATTCGTTTTAAAATACTGTAGGAATATTATAGCATTCTTTTAAAAATGTTGTAGGAATTCTGCAGCATTCTTTATAAAATGCTGTAGGAATGCTGCAACATTCTATTTAAAATGCTATAAAAATGCTGTAGTATTCTTTTAAAATGCTATAATAATGCTATAGCATTTTTTTATAAAATGCTGTAGAAATGTTATAGCATTCTATTTAAATTGTTGTAGGAATGCTGTAGCATTCTTTAAAAAAAAAAAAAAAAAAAAAAACTTACTATAACAACATAACTTCTTCTAGTTTACACAAACTTAGTATTATACTACAAACTTTCAAAAATACAAGTTTATAGACATACTTATCAAATCTTATAAAACTTTCACTAATGCAGAAAATGACTGCTTGCGGTATCCCATCCTCAAGCTCCACTCCGCCCGTCCACTGTCTCGCACTCAGTCCATCAAATGTTTTGTGCAGGTTGCTTACCTACGGTATAAACACTCTAAAATGAGCTTTCACTCTGCAAGTATGAACTATTACTTGCAAAATAACTGAAAGTTCACATTATTATATATGCATGAATTGTTCATTCTGTCTTATGATGTTTTATCATAATCTTACTGTCCGAATTTAACTTACTTTATCAATGGGCCCGAGTGCTCGTATCATTGCGTGCAATCATCAAGACGTAAGGGTTTGCAAGGTCCCCAATGACACCGTGATTTAAACTAAACTGAGTACCTCCCTTACGGAGGCTGGTACGACACTCAACTGTTTTTCTTCTTATAAGTTCCTCTTGACTTATTAAGGTTTACGCAATATGACAAGGTAAAACTTATTATTACTATAACATGAAATATACTTAAACATATATAACTCATGTGTACTATTTATTTTGAAATTTATTTATATTGTAGACGAGATTCCTATTTACCTGTTCTTAGGAAGTGAAATCATCTATTCGCCAAAGTGTCTGTTTTCTTCCTTTCTTGTTTTTGAGAAAGAACACCCATTAAGAGTGTGAGACTACTATCTCTTGCTATTCTATTTTAGCAAGCTTGAAAGAAAATCTAACTTCTCTATTTTTCGCTTGCTTTCTTTTTTTTTTCTTAAGGATTAATTCAAAGCTTCTACTTAGAATTAAAACCAAGTTTAGCCTCAAATTCAAGAACCAAAACTACGTTTAATCCTCAAATTCTCAAGCTAAATTTTGGCAGAATTTCACCTTATTTTCCTATGTTTCCCGAGCTAACTTTAGCTCGATTTATCCATGGTTTCCACCTTCAAACACAACTCATATCCTGTCTCATTCAAATACATCATCATTCATCACATGATTCTAGGGTTTTCTCAACTTTTCACACAAAATTATCTATATCAAAATTGCTAGAAACCAAGGTTAAATAACCAAAAATCTAACCTTAGATCCTTAGATTCCATGTTCTTAAACCATTTCAGGTAAATCCACACTTCTAGAAAAATTTTTCCTACTCTTTTCTACACATCCGCGACAGCAAAGAAAAAGGAAAAAACAAGAGAAAATCTTGGAATCTCACCTTAGGAAACGAAGGTCAATCTTCGATAATGTGATGCCTCAGCTACTCCGTCAATTTTTTGGTCTAAATCAATTTTTTTCTCACGTTGGAAATTTTTGTTTTTCTCTCTACTCTTCTTGGATGCTCTCCGGTTCTTTTCAACGTACAAATCGCCAATATATGCCTTAGTTCCACTCTTGGACCGACTAACACAAAAGCAAGGACCAAACTTGCCACATTTGACTTTTCCAACCATCTTTTTACAACAATTCCAAAAATATCTCACACTTCACCCCTCACTTGGCCGGCTGCCCCTTTTTACTTTGTCCACTTGTCAAAATCTCATGCCTCCAATCCTTTTTTACTTTAAATCTTAATCATTAATTATTTAATAATTATCCTATTTTAGTTCAGCTTAATTTCCTATTTAGTGCGTGTTTTATCTGCGTTTTTCAGACAATTGGTCAACTTAGTTAACTTTGACTATTCTTGACTAACTTCTTGAGGGTGACGTTTTGGTCGACTCTTGGTCAACAAATTTTGACTTGGTCCACCCTAAACAGTCGAAACCCTAATTTACGCGATTCGGCCTTCCGAACCCCCTTTTTGTCCATTTTTCGTTCCGATTGTTCCCAAAACCCAAAAATTGATGTCTTTCAATTCCCTTTTATTTATTAACCTTAAGATTCGTGTGTTGGCCCACTTGTGAGTTTAACACATCATTCTGCACATCTCTCCTTATTGTAGACTAAAAGTCAGTAACGGTAATCTTACCTAACTTAAATTTCTAATTACTTACTTAATGCTATCTTGCTTACATAGGTAAGGTTAGTGAACACTTACTAATCACCTTAATGTTTTATTCTTATAGCTATTCTTATTACTTTATACTGATTTTTGATAATTTACTCATTTATCAATTGAATTTACTCATTCTTAATTGATGAACTCATCATAAGACTTGATATAGAATTTAGGAATACTGATATTAATTTCATAAATCCTACAGTCACAAAATATAACAGTAAGTTACTGAGGAAAGTCCTTGACTTAAATAATTAAATTTACATTATTTAATTCTATGATTTTCTCGGTCATTACAGGTAGAAAGGAAATGAGGAAGGAAGGAAAATGAAAATTCATGGGGCCCACTAATTTTTCATCTTTTCAACTTTGAGAAGAAAATAGGAGAGAAAAAGTTGAACAAAAAAATGAGGGTAAACTAACAATTTTAACCTTCACTATTCATCATATTTTTATTTGTATTAGGGTATTATTGCCTTAGATTTGATATTTTCTTTTCACTTTTCTTTCTCTTCTACCAAACAACATGAGAGAAAATCATTTTACTTCCTTCACCTATGTATTTCACTTTTCGTTCCTTCCTCTTTTTAATCTATCCTACCAAACATAGGGTTAAACTTAATTATTAAAATCCACATCGTGAAATAAACTAAAGAAAAAATCTAAAGTATTCTTCAAATCAAAACCACTATAAACAAAAGATCCAAAAATAATAAAATTAAAAATTAAAAAATTTATTTAAAATTAAGCATTTCATTCCATGATTGTTTCTCTTGTTTTCCTATCACGCATAGCTCGCATCCGCTCCAAGATTCTCCATGGCTACATCTTACCCTTTAGTTCGTCTGCAACGTGAAATAACTTATATAAGCAAGGGCTTAGTAAGACACTTAAATCTCACAAACGTAAATGAACATTTTTATTCACCACAATAAACGTCATCATGAGAACAATTAGGGCTTGTTCTTTTGCAAGTATTTTTGAGTTAAGTTTTTTAGTTGAGTTTGAGTTGAGTTTGAGTTATAACTTGAGTTGAAGTTGTAACTTGAGTTTGCGTTTGGTTGTGTATACTTGAGTTATAGTTTGATAGAAAAATTTGTTTGAGTTTGTGTTTATTTGTGATAAAACTTGAGTTGTGAATAGTGAATATGATTTTTTTTCCTTTAACAATTTTATTCAATTCTTTTACAATTTTTTTATTTTCCAATTTTATTATGTGTTTTGTAATTGATCAAAAAAAGATTTTTTTTTTTTTTTTTTTTTTTTGCGCTGATCAAAAGAAGATGCTTGGCTGTTAGAAAAAATATTTACTGAAGAAAATGAGAAAAGTGTCTCCAACACCCCAAATCTGAAAAAACCCAAAAGAAATTAAGCAAGAAAAAGTCAAAAGTAAGTACGCAAGGCTTGAAAAATTGAAAAGGTGGAGGAATCTCTCAAGAGGTCAGGAATCATTACTGTAGCAATTCAGAAAACTTAACTCAAGTAGGTGGGAGGACATTAACTCAAGAATGGGGAAAAAACTCGAGTGCTGACTTGAGTTTTGTCTCGAGTATAATGAAGCCGAACTTAAACTTGGGCTAGCCACCCACACTCGAGTGGACTTTCTCGAGTAAAAACAGGTAACCGAACAGACCCTTAATTTTTAATATGTTTTAACTTTAAAATCTATCATATATTGGTCCCAACATTGTACCATCATAGCGTGCTAGCCACAGAAAGCATGGGGTAGCAAATTCCATACCAACCGTGATAAATCCGATCACCGGTCACCATCAGGGGTGTAGAACACCATTTAAAAACATAAAAGTACATATATACATTTTTCTTCCAAACATCATCATACGAGAATTATTAAAAGCGTCATAACATTATCATAAACATCAAAATCCTATACTTCTCAAATTATTCAAATCATGTTGCAAGTGAGAGTGTACTTACATAAACGCCTTACTTAACCTTTATAAATTTCCCAACAGTGACGCAACGAATGAGGTCCTTGAGTGCTCACCTCAAGAATTGTTCATGCTATAAATCATAAATAAAATTACTAAAAAAAGCCTTGACAACTCATCAAACATATTAATCACATTAAAACAACGTCTAATAGACCATTCTCATCATTCATTAACGTAAGACATAAAAATCCATTAATTATACAAAACTACAAAACTTAACAAAAACTGATAACCTGACCTTTACGCCTTTAAAAACTCATAACAATTCACACATAACTCTAAATGGCCTGAAACTAATTTCAAATTAAAGTAGACATCTAGAGCTTTCCTATGACACATTTCTTGTTAAAAGGAGTATGTTTGGTCCCTCAAACACTATTCTAAAGTCAAGCCAAATTTTTTAGAAATTTCCAACATCTCCTAAATCTGAATTTAAGCACAAAAAAATGCAACCCCATCATCCTCAACATGCATAAACCACACTCCATCTAATATGCATCACTATGACATATATCTAACACTTAAAATCATAAATATTTGCATATATACACAACTCAACACATCTAAAATTGCATTCCTATAAATAATTATTAACATAATCATATGACCCAATAATGTAAATAATCATAAATAAAGCCTAAAATATTTCTAAATCATACAAGAAACTCTAAACAAAATATTTTTATCAATTATTAAAACAACAAATCCCTATATTATGCTTTCTCAGATTCTAAGAAAACCAAAACAAACAAATAACATGCTTGAATATAATCATAGAGTCAAATAAAAACCTATAGTCTTAAATCTTAGAAACCATATATATCAATTGCATATTAATAGTCAATTCACCATCTCATGAATATTCCTCTCCTTCCTCTCAAGAAAAAAAAAAAAAGAGAACCATAAAAAAATCATCAAAACAGTCACCCAAACCCTCAAAAAAATTCAAACTAAACAACAAGAAAGAATCATACCTCGACAATCTTTATTTTGTCTTTAATGAATGAAGAATCCAAAAAGAATCAAGAGATGAGGTTTGGTAGTATTGGAGGCTTACTCTGATGTTCCTTGAACGTGAGAAATAAGGAGGAAGCGAGAGGGAGAGAAGGAGAATTCAAAGTGGTTGAATGGCTTTTAATACGCATAAAAATTAAGATGATTCATTTAGGATTAATTAGGATTTAATTTTAGGATTAAACCCTTAATAGCTGGGGGGAATGGCTCTCATTAGGGTGTGGAGATAAGTGAAAGAAAATGGATAGAGTTTAGTCAACTTCTAAAATTTTGATTGTCGTCGCTTGCAGTAACCAGGTCAAAGACTGTTGGGTATTCAGATGGTATATTGGTCACATCTTCTATCTCTGATTTGTGTAAATGAGAAGGCATTGGAAAACTTATAAAAGGCTCTACAACTTTGTATAAACTAAAGGAATAATTTCTGAAATTTAAAGGTCCAAAATAGAGTTGGAAATTAACGTAATGAAAATGGTTCTTCTGTCTAAAAAGAAAAATCAAGGAAAAGTTAGAATTTTCCTAAGATACTTGATTCCATGCATTATAACATGAAGTACATCATATCATGAACATATATTTATTTATCAAATCATCAAAAAAAAAGAATGAACATATATATAATTTCTATAAAATGGTATGAACTTGTTTTTGACACCTCGAGTCCTCATCACGTTCACTTGTAACAAATAATTCAACATGATGTTAGTAATATTCAAGTTAACTCCTAACATTTATTCTAAGAATTTTATCGGTTTAAAGAAATGGGTGTTACGGCTTTGCATATTACTAAAATATTATTTTTCATTTGTTCTTTGTAGCTTTACAGACTAAACTATTCATTAATTAAATCTATTTTTTTTAATTTGAGGTGGGATGATTTGAAATTTATACTTCAAAATTAAATTAGGTGTAGATTTATTAATAGATTATACCTACAATCAATAGTTAAATTAATTTTAGATCCCCAGAAACAATAAGTGTGAATTATTTCTCAAAGCACTATAGGTGTAAGTTTGGGCCGCCCAACTGAAGGAAACTTAGGGCTAGCTCGACCTGAACCTGAAAGAGAGAAGGTCGGTCCAGCCTAACCCTAAGCCCAAAAAAATTAAGATCGGTATGAAATTTTATAAGATATTTTTTAAAAAAACTTTAAAAATATGATGTTTGGGCAGAGCCAACCCAGCCCTAAAGGAGAGAAGGTCGGCCTAACCTGGCCTAAGCCCAAAAAGTTAGGGTCGGGTTGGGCCGGGCTGAAATTTTATAGGTATTTTTAAAAAAATCTTTAAAAATTTGATGTTTTGGTAGGGCCAACTCGAACCTAAAGGAGAGAAAGTTGACCTAGCCTGACCTTTAGTCCAAAAATTTAAAGCCAAGTCAAGCTGGGCCTAGTCCAACAGTAGCATACCTCAGGCCGGCCCGTTTAGCCTGACCCAAACTTGTAGCTCTGCAAAGCACTCATCGACTTAGTTTGGTAGTGCTATTGATTTTAGAAAAATTGCTTTTAGCTATGCTGAAAGAAGAAACAATTGTTACAAGAAGCAGCTGAGTGTTTGGTAAATTGTAATTATAGTAGCTGTGTTGGTTCTAAAATCAGTGTAATAGCGTTTGGTAAATTTTGAGGTTTAATTGCTGTGGATATGTAAAATGACTAAAATAGACATGGTATGAAATTTAAATATATATAATTATTTTTGGTATTTAAAAATACTTGTTTTTAAAAAAAAAAAAAAACATAATGCTATGATTTTGAGTTTTTTAACAATAAATTTATGATAATTAATTCTCTTTTTATTTCATTTCTTCATTCACAATATAATTACAACTAAAAGGAGCATTAGTGAATAATCAATTTGTTGAAAAAAAAATGTACATTCCATAAACAAGTTAAAAGCTTGATAATTAAATGACCAAGTTACATAAACAAGTTGGGCCTTGATGCCTTGTATGCGATCTTCAGCTTCATAGTTGGTGGCCTGACCTTCTTCGAGTTGTGGAATTGTTTTGTGCTCTCTCTTGTAAAGCTTGGCAGGGACAGTTACAGTCTTGATAATCTGATAACGCAACTAAATACCATAATTATTAATTTTGGTGGGATTCTTCTAAAAAATCTGCAAGAAAATATGATAAATTTATTGAGAAATTTATTTTCAAAGGTAG